>LQRL01183772.1:47084-57776 GCA_001703475.1 Hydroides elegans
TACATGGTTTTTCAGTAAAACAAACTGTCACATATAAACCATATATAATTTTTTTGAAGACTTTGATCATAAGAAATATATTTTAGACAAGAATTCCCTTCCAAACAAAGTCATTCACAGATAACCAACGATAAGTACACAGGCGAGTAGGCTAATTATGAGGTGATTCCTCGCGTGTTAAATTTGTTTACTTTCTTATCTGCGATAAAAAATGTTTCGTTTACTGGCACCATACAAAATACGGTTTTTTTACGGCTGAAAAAAGCATTTCACGACTTCCATGTTTCATATTTTCCGACATTTAAAAAGAATCGCGACAAAATAGAAATCATTTGCGTTTTTTAATAAGAAATAGTACACAGGTGTGTATATTTGGCGCATTTTACTACAATTTAAGAAATAAGTATAAGTGTGTCTGTGTGATATAATTGGTCCTATATTTTATTTTCAGCATATCTTTCGTAAGGGAAAGCTTATGCGGAGAACAAACGGTATAGAAATGTATATCTTTATTTAACCAAAACCTTATACATATATATATTTACATATCAGTTGTGCAATTTGAAGTTTTCGAAAAAACTATTAAATCAATAGTTGCGATAGTTGATTATATCTTCAGAACCAATGGTATGCCCTCAAACATTTTTCACAAAATGGATACCAATAAATTTCATCTTCTAATGAGAACTGATATGGTTGCAATGATAAATAAAATTGTCGTTGGATTGTTTTTGTATACGTGTTGAATTACATTTTCCAGCAGCTATCACTTAAATGCTGTCCAAATTCGATACTGGCAATACCAATGTTGATAAGGCATCTTGTGAAAAAATATATTATTTGCACTTTATTTAGGATAGCATCTATAGTAAAACTTTGATTTCTAATTGTCGAGATATGTATGATCTGATAAGTCGTTCGACATATTGCTTCATATAAAAATATTATAAGAACCGATGCTATAACATATTTTACATTCAGTAAGTTTTTATTTACCAACTTATCTAGTGAGTGCAATTAGGTAGAATCAATTTGAGTTATCATAGAATCTTAATTGATGTTCAAACTCTGACTGATGAGATGTTCGATATAAGTAAGGTCAACTTTATAACGTTTCATTCTGAATCTAGATTCACCTGAAATAAAATTGAATATATGTAAAAGATAATATTAAACAAGAAGATAACTGACATTTTCCATATAGCAGAGTTTTTAGATAATTAGATATGGTATTGGATGTAAACCATTCAATTAAAACTATCACAGCTACATGTCTCATATAACGGAAATATCTTGTCAATATTTATTGGAAACTCAAAAGAACTAAAATAAAACAAATATTTTGTTGATATTATATGAATGATAAGCCATAAACGGTAACAAAAGTCACTGTAAATTTGAATCTTGAATACTGCATAATGCTCATTGTACTTTGCTTGATCATAATGTACAGTTCCATATCTTTTCACTCCATGGTCTTAACACAAAACAACACTGTTGCGACGAACTACGTACACGCTTTGTACTTAAGAGGTGTTATTGAAACATTATTAAATATGTGTAGTGACCGAAGGAAAAAAACCACGATCACACGCATACGAGCCCACATGCTGGAAAGCCCGGAGGACAGGATAAACAAAACACCCCACACTTAAATCACGTTTTCAACTTATAAAGCGCGTTTACGTGACATAAATAATGAAATGGTATTCAATATCATTGGAACAGAGCCGAACTAATATTCAGCCACATTAAGACCTCATACAAGGTACCTTGAACTATATAATTGTAAAACGTGAATATATATATATTATCGAAACACAAATTAACTAACATTAATCAATATAACGCCCTCTTGCAGAACAACTTAATCAGTTATACGACTTCAAAGCTATCATAAATCGCATTTATAAAAAAAAGTGTGTTTATAGTTGGTATAACATGCATTTCTAAGTATGTTTATTTGTAACAAGCAATAAATGTATAAACTAACATTTCCTGAATATATTTCATTACATATTACCTATATATTACATATCAATAACAATACACTAAATACAATACAGGACGAATCGTTGGCCCAACAATTGCTTCTAGAACATGATTAAGATACAGATGCAAATAGAAAAATACAAATACTAAATGTTTAAGACCTCGGTTATTGGTAAGTTTTCAGTAATGAAAGTTGTCTTTCTATAAACGTATTTTATCTTCAACAAAACATAAATACAATTTAAAATTGTTTCAATTAAAACATTTTTTTCTTGGCCACGATTATCACATATATCATGTTTGATTATAATGCACAACACATTGTTTGCTTTATCTTGTAAACCTGCAAAAATATGACTCCCCATAGTAAAAATGATGAATAAAAAGGGCGCAGAAATCTAATAAAGTTTATGCAATGTTGTTAATAGTTCAGTGTCATATGTACTCATATAAGTGGATTCGGTTTTTGCATGCTTAAGTTAGTATCATATATCAGATAAACATGATCTTCCATGAGAAACAATTAAAATGAAACACGAAGTAAAGACCTATTATCATATAATTCTCAAAAAGTAATTAAAAAACTCAAATATATGAAACACTGTACATATGAAAGCAGCAGCAAAAGATCAAATATTTTTTGTGCTACCTTTAAATCAGCGTTAACTTCATTCAAAGAGAAACAACGTTAGTTCATAGGATTTTTGTCATAATTTAAAAAATGTTCACACTTTTTTGAACATGGAGGCCACCTTTTGCTTAGATGCCTTGACGGCCGATCGAGTGAGATAACCTACCCCGTCACCTCTCCCGAGGTAAATCAAGTGTAGTCCGGCCAGGTGGGTTGCTATGAGCCACAGGTTCTTGCGACAAACGCAGCATCTTTGCTGGAGATGTAGTGCCAGGTCTATGGGATCTGTGCAAAGAAATATTGTTGTCATAGTATTTCTTTTGTCTGGTTCGAATATTGAGGGTATGCATCCGTTTGTTTCGAGGCGAATTTGCAAATGACGAAAGAGTACATATGCCCACTCTTCTCGTGATAGATTTTTCATGTCTAATTCATTGGTTTTGTAGCACAGAAATAGACTCGTCTTGATCATGTAGGTAGTAAGACAGTCTTTTAAATGGAAGACCTCTCGCAGTTGGCAAAGTATTTCATCGGGAAACAAGACAGCTATTCGCATCGCTTTCGCCAATTTCCGTCTCTCTCTTCCAGCTGCCGGAAGCTGCTTGATAATTTCCTTTTCGACATCCGAGTATGCTACCGGGCACACATCACGCATACCTACATCAGCTCCCCATATTGTTTTACAAAACACATAATAACGACATGGATTTTCGACATGATGTAGTGGAGGCTCAAGCGACTCAATCTCAAAACATGGCACTAAATCAACCTTGATTTTCACGTCTTTGTACACTGGTCCTCTCCAATTCAAATGCATGCATGAAATCAGTTTCTCTTCAAAAAAGTTTGGATCGATGAACATATATTTCATGTAGCGACCCCCATGTGCAATTTTCGTTATCGCTTTTTTTTCAAAAGAGTATCCATGTCAGACTTAAAATCTATCATATCGAAATCAAATGCTTTCATATCGTATACTTGGTCGAATATCATTTGAAAGTCTGGTGATAAATCGACACGCATTTTAGTTGGATACAATTGATCTGTATATATTTGTAAATGTTTTTGAAGTTCATGGAGAAGAAGCAGAAAATCAAATTCGTCTGGTAGATATGGCCTTGTCCTTTCGGATGAACTACCAACTTGAATGGCAATGCAACTATAATGAGGACCCTCTTTCGTTATTTCTATGGCAATGTCATTAATAAACCTTACAATTGTAGTTTGAACAAGTTCATGTTCATCTAGTTTATTGTTACTATCAGTCAGTTTGAGTACTCTTGCAAAGTCTCTGTCATCAATGGAGAGATTTCTATTAAGCATTGAATCACTTTCTCTTATTTGTTTTAATTTCGAAAATGATGTGAACGTGACATTTGAGCTGTGAACCGATCCGTCGATGAATCGGTTGAGTTCATACCAAGTCTCATATTCATCGAAAGAGTTCTTGAAAATAATTGTACCGTATTTTTCCTGCAAAATATCAAATATTTTCTGACGTTTGATAGCAAGGTTTGCAATCTTGATCCCTTGAACTTGTGCATTCATAAATGTTTGTATTGCTTTCAAAGACAGACCATTTAGCAATAATTCAAACTTATTGTAATCCCCATACAATATTGAGTAATATAGCATGTACAATTTTGGATCACAACTAGGATTGATACCACTTTCTTTCGATGCGTCCATAAATAATTCATCAAAATTGTCCATTTTTCCCTTAATGGGTCGTTTGGCCTTGTGTTTCTGAGTTTGTTTAATTGCACCTACGTCTATTCTAACTTTTATATGAAGTAAGCGACACCATAATAATCGTAACTTTACTGAAATTTCACTACAAGGATTCCAAATGTTATCTCGTAATATTGAAGTAACTTCAGTAATAAAAGTGTCATCAAAATCAATGTTTTCCCTGTCAAATAACGTATCTATTAAAACAACTGCAACCTTCGCATTGTTAACAGTTAAAGCAGTGCGCATTCCGTCCAGCATCATTGCCAGTCAGAATAGATGACCTCTATGATTTAGGATAATGCCAGTCAATTCAACATGTCCGTTTCGACACAATTGCCATAAACATTTTGAAGATATTCCATCACAGTCTGTTTTATTGAGTAGAAAGCGAACGACATTTATCTGTCCATTTTTACATGCTGTATCAAATGGTGTTAAACCTAAATCATCTTTTGCTTTAGGCAGAAAATAGTTATGTTTTATTAAGCATTTCACGATAGAGACATATCCTGCTCTACATGCATAGTGCGATGCGGTTTGCCCATTGTATGTCAGCTTATAGTCAATGTTATTTCTATATTTACTAGCAAGTAAACATTCAAGTGCATAGATATTGCCAACGGAACACGCAAACATAAAGCAAG
The DNA here is from genome assembly GCA_001703475.1 of Hydroides elegans. Taxonomy (NCBI): domain Eukaryota; kingdom Metazoa; phylum Annelida; class Polychaeta; order Sabellida; family Serpulidae; genus Hydroides; species Hydroides elegans. The sequence goes on from LQRL01183772.1 coordinate 52,086, forward strand.
ACTATCCGTTTAAATTATGTCGTCTATGTGATATTCAAGTAACAATGAAAATACGATATTGTTATTTTTCTGTGCCGCATGCATTGGTGTCATTAAACATTTGGGCTGCCGATTGAGCTTTATACCTGGATGTCTCAGTATCCGTTTTACAATAGCATTGTTTCCTAGAAGTATTGCGAGTATTAGTGCCGTGACTTGGCAACATACCATATTGACATCGATATCGCATTCTGTTAATACAAAATCTAGCAAAGGCAGTGATTCTAAAATGACAGAATCAAACAAAAATGGTAATTGATTATCCTCAAATTGTTGTTTCAAATTATCTAAAGAACCTTCCATTGTCCCTGATTTATAATCAACGCATAACTAAATGATTTTACAGAAAAGTATATACACTGGTGATATAACTAAAATAAACTTATTTTCCAAAACCTCACACATGTATGCATGAATAATATTTCTATTATTTATCTAAAGCTATCACCTTCGCTTTTCGTCAAAGTTATTTTCCGCATTTCTCATGTTTTCAAGATATTATTTATGAAAACTAGCTACGTCTCTTACTTTCAATTACATTGATACGAGAATTAATAGTCTGAATCCAGCTATTAATTTGTCGGAATTGCTTATCTAAATGTATTTTTTATTTTATTGAAATCAAATTCAAACAAATTCTTTATCATAAAAATATCCACATTCATATGACACATGCATACTCACAACACTATGGTATGTATCATAAACCGTTGAAATCCGATACAATAACCAGGTTATGTATACCCACAACGGTTAGGAGGGTAGATCAGTTATTGAGCCATCGCGACCAGGTTTTGGGTCACTTTCTATTCGTCACCACAATAGCATTTACTATACATTTTTGTCCACAAAAAATCATGGCCACGCTAAGGCTAACGAAATCTCTTTATCCATGTATATGGAAAAGCTTTATTTGCTTGTCAGACTAATGCAGTGATATACATGTACAGAACAAAGAAATACAGGGTGAATTAGGTGCCGTTTAATTCACGAGGACGAATTGATCTCATATATCTAATAATTGATGCTCTATTGCTTCCTAGATCCTGTCGAAATAACACATTTCAAGTGCATGGTACCAAAGGGCGATACATGTATTGAAGAACTACAAACTACAAACGGAAAACAACTGCGTTTTACTTATGTTAAAAACAATTCTAATATAATAATATTTCATATGTTTTAGGGAAAGATGGGAATTTATTTCCCGCGGGAGGTGGAATGCGCAGACTGAGTTCTGCCAATTCCACTTCCCAAGGGCGATAAATACCCATCTTTTCCTAACACATATGAAGTATTATTTTTATTACATGCTGTTAACGAATATATTTGTTCAAAATGTTATTCTTATTCATGCAAAAATATTTGATAGAAATGGTTATCCATCCGCTTAAACCAAATGACGTATGTCTATTTTATGATGTCACTAATGTGCAAACAAAAAAGTTCTTTTTTTATCTGTAATGAAGTATTAACTTTAGAATATCAAATACGTTTCATAGTATTACCCCATATATGTGTAATCAATATCTAAAATGTTTTCAGCAAGAAAATATAAAACAAACTTTTTATTTTCAAAAATGCATTCGCGTATTGATTTATAATAGCATGACGTTTCATCAATCAACAACACACGTGACGCAATATAAAATAAACAATTCGTAGTAAAACACGTGCTTTCTGGGTGTGGCTTGTTATTGTTTATGTATGACGCAACAACTGAAAAAAACGGAAAATGTATTGCCCTCAAATTGTCACTATGTTTCAGGCGCGGATCCAGCATTTTTCAAAAAGGGGGCGGGGGTCGAAAAATGTATACACATGCATTAGAGATGCAAAGACCCCAGCCTATGCAAAACTTCCTAATCACGAATATCTGTAGATTAAAACAAGCAGGTTAAATGAAATATTTTTTTCTCACAATGTCTTTCTTTCAACGTCTATTTTACATCTTCCTTCTCACAACGTCGTTCTCACAATATATTTCTAACAACGTCTTTTGCACACCGTTGCCCTAACATATTCGTCTTCAGGATGTTTTGAAGCATCATTGATCATTTGAATTAAACATTTGAAAAAGATATTCTCACATAAGACAGCCCTTGGTGGTTCTTATATTTAAGGATAGCTATAGCCAACCGAGAGCCGAAGGCGCGAGTAAAATTTCTTATGGTAAATTTTTACAACATGCATATGCTGTATGCGTGAGGGAAATTGTCAAGGAAAATCTTGAAAAATAATAAATAATAACAATTCCTAGATGTTTCATCATAAAGGTTAGCGTTAGCGCGAAGCGGAGGTCTATAGTATTCAGTACTGTTCGTCCGGCACCACAACAAATAATTGAGCCATAAAAGAAAATCAAGTTTTTTTTATACGTTCAATGGAATTATAAGACTAATGAACCATGTCCGTCTGTCCGTCTGTCGACACCTACACTGTAGGTGCACTACTTTGTACGGACGAGTGCTCGCTTATCCCTCGATGGATTTTGTTTTCCGTTGGCACATGGAACAAACATATATTGGAGCTGTGCTTAGTATTATATTTTGGAAAGTCTCAAAAATTGGAATTTTGGCGATATCTTGAAAAATGGTAATGATGGTGGACGTTAAAAAAGATTAATAGTATATCGTGATATTTTGAGGATAACGAATACGTAAGGAAAACGTTGTGAGAAGGACGTTGTGAGAAAGACGTTGTGAGAAAGACAGTCCTTCGATGGATTTTTGTTGATGTTCTTATTTAATTTCCTAGGTTTTTTTTTCAATTTTCAACTGTTGTTAAAGTAGCGGAGGACTTAATCAGTTTCACTGATCTACTTGTTAATGTAGCATTCACTAGATCTATCTTAATGCAAAGTATTGCAGATCGGACATAGTAGTTAACTATAAGCAAGTACGATAGCCTTCCGTTAATTCAAACTACTCGGGTCCGGCGGAAACGTTTCGAATTGACCGGTTCAATTAGGGTGTGTCTACACGGAGCAAACCAAACATCAAACCATATTTTAAACCACTTAAGGTCGCGACGGCCGCGACCTTTAGTGGTTTAACGTTTGGTTTGATGTTTGGTTCACTCCGTGTAGACACACCCTTAAAGAACGATTACTGCATTTATGCAAGTGGCAAAGGCGCGAGCGGTTTTTTACTATTTAAAGGAGTCCGAATAATCAGGGCTGACAGTGGTGTTGATATCTGCTGTAAGCAATAGCCGGGCATAAATTCCCCACTAGAAATTCAAAATTGGATAAAAAAATGAACGGTGTATAAAATATTTTGACATTTTTGAAAATATTAAATGATGTATATGTATTTACATAAACCAATGATTATTTATCTTATTTCAATCGTTCTTATCTTATTTCAATCGTCCTCATACAAGATACCTTGAACTATTTTATTGTAAAACGTGAAATGTATATTGTTGAAACACAATTTCAATAGAACGCCCTCACACATAACACCTTATTCAGTTATAACCCCGTAATCAGTTATAAATTCGATTTATAATAGATAGCTATGCTATCTACTATAAATCGAATTTATAAAATAGATGTATTTATAGTTGGTATAGCATGCATTTTTGAATATGTTTATTTGTAACAAGCAATATATGTATAAACTAACATTTCTTGAATATATTGCGTTACATATTACATATATATGAGATATCATTCATGCCAACAATACACAAAATACAATACAGGACAAATCGTTGGCACAACAATTGCTTCTAGAACATTATTAAGATACAGATGAAAATACAAAATACAAATGCTATGTGTTTAAGTCCTCGGCTATTGGTAAGTTTTCAGTAATAAAAGTAGTCTTTCTATCAATGTAATTCAATTCAAAAAGAATCCTGACCACCAATATTACATATATCATGTTTGATTATATTGCACAACACATTGTTTGCTTTTTCTTGTAACAAGGCAATAATATGACTCCCGATAGTAACAATGATGAAAAAATAGGGTTCAGAATTCTACTTGAGTTTATGCAATGTTGTTGAGAGTTCAGTGCCTTACGTACTCGTATCAATGTATTTGGTTTTTGTATTGTTTATTTTAATATCATATATCAGAAAAACAGGCTCTTCCACGAGAAACAATTAAAATGAAACGTTTGGTAAAGGCCTATTATCACATAATTCTCGATAAAATAATTCGAATTTACGAGTAAAATATGTAAAACTTAGTGCATATGGAAACAGCAACATTGTTTGGGCTTCTTTTCATATCAGTGTAGACTTCATTCAAAGAGAAACAACGTTAGTTCGTATGATTGTTGCCATACTTCTATAAATGTTCACATGCTAAACGAGGCTAAGTTTGAGATAATCAATGCCTATTTCCTGATATCCAGCGACCACTTACCGAACATTTCGTCCAGTTTTGAAATAAGTTTTGAAATAAGTTGAGTACTCTTCCATGGATTCACGCGTAACTACACATAAACTGCCGTTACTGAAATTGCCCCATTGTGTCTATGGTGAATGCGTCATTGCATTGTTGACGTCACAGTCGCGTATTTTAACGGCGATTGTCATTCTTTTAAATAGAGCCGAACGCGCTTCGCAAACAGTAAAGGTAGTAAAAATTGGGCTTTCTAAACACAATTTTCACACCGAAATGAATTTGCCTTTTGCAATTAGACATTTCTGCGCATTTTTATAAACGCGTGTACTGGGTGCGGCCGTTTCTAAACTTGTAGAATAACGGTTTCAATATGATAGGGTGCACCCAAAAACTATGTTTAATGCAAAAATCTCCGGTTTTTTTTTATTTGAACGGGAGAGGGACAATGTTGCGGTTTCGTTCTCATTAGAACTCATCAGGCTGTCAGGAAATAAATTGTTTTCTTTTTATTATATACATGCATTATGGAATTATGCAGTATTGATTTATCCATGTGCATTTAATAATGCCCCACATTTTCACGTATGCTTAATATGGGATAAGTATTTTAATTCTCTTAAAATACAATGGTAAATAAGATACTTCTTAGACTATTTACTGGATTTTTCCAGGAGCACCCAACTGCGCCCAGGAACGGCAAACTTACTAGAGTTTCTAACCCTAGAAGCGAGAACTTTCGGGTGCACCCAGCGAGAATTACATAAAGTTTAACGAGGCTAAGCAAGGGTGCACCGAAAAAGCGTCGACATCTTGTTAACAGCTTTTATATATGCGTATTCAAATTTTAAAAAATGCAACAATTCTAGAGGCATTTTACATAACGTTTAAATATTTTTAGCGTTATTATTCCACTTTTAATTAGCATTATTTAGAAGCTAAAAATGACGCATACCTGTATTGTAGCATTGGTACAATAACCTGTTCTCTTGAATTATCCAAACGAGTTTATTAATATGCTGAACGAGGCTAAGTTTGAGATAATCAATGCCTATTTCCTGATATCCAGCGACCGCTAACCGAACATTTCGTCCAGTTTTGAAATAAGTTTTGAAACAAGTTGAGTACTCTTCCATGGATTCACGCGTAACTACACATAAACTGCGGTTACTGAAATTGCCCCATTGTGTCAATGGTGAATGCGTCATTGCATTGTTGACGTCACAGTCGCGTATTTTAACGGCGATTGTCATTCTTTTAAATAGAGCCGAACGCGCTTCGCAAACAGTAAA
>LQRL01183777.1:0-13097 GCA_001703475.1 Hydroides elegans
AGGGTCGCCCGCCCGACTTGCTAAACGTCACTTCCTTCTCCTCCCACAGGTCCTCGTCCGAGTCCTGCTCGTCGAACTGCTGCAGCCGCTCGCTGCACGCTTGCTCGAACAGCGTCGCCGCCGCGCTCGACTGTCAAATCAAGCAATCAAAATTAAGATATCAATCGATCAAAATCAATCAATCGAAGCAATTCAATTTTCAATTCACATATTGTTTTTTGATCATTGACACATCATCATTTCATTATTCGATACCCATTAAACAATGGTCATTTTGGTAAATCATTTAACAATTATCTTAAATTTATAAATAAATTCAAAAGATAATTGATGGAACATCGATGCATTGTTATCATTGCTTGTTTATCACATCTCATAAAGGTCTAACACCTCATTTTAACAGCGTTATTCACATTAAATTGTATATTTACTGCAAGACCTACCGACTCGACTGAGTTGATTTCAAAGCTGATACTTGAGATCCGATCCGTGAAGGGAGCGCTATATAATGACAATGATTAAACGTAAATAATCAAAAATATATAATCGAACTATCATTTATCAATTAATTTCGTTAGAAACGAAACTCTGAACAACTTTGTTATACATTGAGTGGACTTATTATTTCTTCTAAAAAGTTTCAATTTAAGTATCAATTTAATTATCGTGAAAAATATGTCAAGGACTTAAACTTTTAATTTTTCCACACATTGCGATCGGATTCGAGCAAAACTACAATTAAAAAATCAAATTTAAATAAAAGAATATGAATAAAGAAAACATTATTTTGAATGATATACGATGAATCATTGTGATCGTATCAATCTAAATGAGATTATTAGCCTTTCTTAAACCCTTGACCCGGAAAATACTCTTCTCAATAACAAGACTAGCTCAGGACACTGACCCCAGCTTTCCCCATTTTCTATTTTTAGATACTCACTCGACGCGCTGCTCCTGCTCGGTGAACTCATCCTCCTTGAAGCCGAACTGGTCAATAAAAGTACTCGTCATTTGATGGAGCTGATAGTCAGAGAACGCCTGCACACACGACAACGTGAGTGTATATTTTGCGTTTTTTTTCGAGACGCGTCAGGCAGCGTGTACGCGTAGGCAGCGGCAGGAGGGGACACGATGATGGTATCACGCATCAAAGAGGACGGAGGGGCAGGAATAAAATAACAAAGACACACGCATCGAGTCATGACACACAGTTTTGCGATGGGGTGGAGAGTGGGGGATGGGGGATGAAGCCGATACAAAACACATGCTTTTTAAGGGTAAGGGTTGATGGTATATGGGGGCGAAGGGGTGGCGAAGATCGGACGGATCAGGAGGATGCTTCATATGCTCGCGTTTCAAGGAGGCCCAGGTGATTATGGGCGGTTTTCGGCATTACGGACTTGGGTTGTAAAATAGAGGATACACACTACATTAAACGGAGGTAGCGACTAAAATTACACGGTGAAGGTCTATCTTGCCTTTTGCTGGGCCTAAACCCTGTATAATCTATATTAATATGGTAACAAATAACGTATTTCGATGAATTTTACAAATAACCCTTTTTTCTCATGTGTGACAAATGCAATTTTAATCGCTGCCTCTTGCACATAAAGGATTCGTTCAAACAACCTTTAAGATCAAACTTTTGAAATAAATAACTATGATATCAATATAACTTTTATTTTACATTCCAAAATGCGTTTAAATACAAACTCAGATGTTTGAACGAATCCTGACAAGAAACATGTATTTGACCTATGAGGGTTCAAAAATGCTTGTTACGTTTTCACCTTTTACAAAACATGCTCATTCCTTAATAGTGAGCAAATAAACACGACGATACTGATTTTCTGTTTTGTTTTTTACTGAAAAAGGCTTGGAAACAGAACAAGCATATATTGATAAGCGCGCAAAAATCAAACACGTGTTTACATTCAAACCACATACAAATTGATAATTAAAGGCATAAATTTGAACTGGTTTATATCAAGCATTGAATATTTTGGATGAAGACGGTTCAATAACATTTTCTTGCAATTAGCAACAAACTATATCGCTCTTTTGCAAGGCATTCCACATACTTATCTTGCTGCGTATCGGTTGAATGTTGTAAATTGTTACTGATACTATGAATTTCACGGTCTAATCGGAAGGTCTACTTTACACCGTTTTGTGTACCGATACAGATTTGTCCTTAAAATATTCGGATGGCTAATGAGAGATAATCCAATCGTTCACATGAAACATTGTGCAAATATATGTTTAAACCACCCGATTCGTTTTATCAATTTATCTAAAATATTTCTTAATTGCCTGGATAAGTTTCATATAACATCTAGTCTTGCCTTGCCCATTACGATGCATTACTGAACTTTGATTGTTTTAAAGAGCAAGAAGTTTATTGCTATAGACAGGTAATAACTAGGTTCATGTATATGGTTCAGTAAAATAATGCAACAAAAAATAACACAATTATTGACATCAGAAATCATGAACTGATTCGAAGGCCAAAACGAACAAAACAATAAAATAAAACTACGTTATGTGAAAGTTTAGAATCACGAATCAACACAAACTGATAACACAATAAACTCAATGCACTCTAAAATATTGACAATTAAAATATATGTTATGGTTTTATGGGGAACATTTCTGGAGATTTTTCTATTTTGAAGTGCTGATTTTGCCAAAAAAGATGAGATAGTACGTTGAGTTAATTGATTATGTTTATTGGTTTCCCCGGTATATGACAGGCTTAAACGACCTCCAAAGCACATGCAACATCGAGAAATATAAAATAAATATCTAACGATGGAAAAAAAGATGCCGAAAACAACGCTATATAACAGTTCTATTGTATTTGTATTTTGTATGATTACACTTTATATATCATTCATCAAATATCAATTTAATTTTGGACCAATCTGAAAAGTGCATCAAATTTCGTGTTCACAAATTCAACATTTCAGGATCATTTTCGACATGCAAAACAAATGAAAACCGCCACCCATATGTAAGCTTTAACGCCTAGGTTACTATATATAATATATATGAAATTGTAAAGATACATGCATTGCCAAGTTGTCTATTTGTCTCATTTTTAACTTCTTCTGGAATAACCACGACAAAATGGTGGGGGTACAACAAGCAAAGGACATATGAGGATGAACACAAGGAAGATGGACAAGCCGTCAAGAAGAGAGTGAATTTTGGAGGAAGGTGTATGTGGATGGTTGATGCTTACGACAAAGGGGAAAGAGAGGGGAAGAAAGAAAGAAGAAAGAGACAAAAGAAAGCATAGAAGCTTTGGAAGCTCATCGAAATGTATATCCATATTGAAGGGTTTCGAAGTGCACAGAGTGCGTTTGAATAGATTGGCGGGATGGGGTCTAGGTGGGGATAGGAGTGGCTTTTAAGGATAGGCCATGATCAAGCATGTGCTTTGGATGGTGTGTCTCAGATCGCGTGTTTAAGCCTGCCATAGCGGGAGAGTGTGTCTTCCAGGGAAACTAACAGTGTAGCGCCGCGGACGAAAATCAATTGCTATACATTGTGTGAAGAAATAAGTCTGCTTTCATTTCACTTCATAATTCTCATTATAGCTTTACTAATTAAGGTCCAAAGATGAGTGAAATCTTATTTTTTTCACGCAGAACACCTATTTCTTCACGCAATCAAATCGCAAAATGTTTCCCCCTCCGCTCACTGCTTACACGAACGCTGCCTGAGCATTCGATCCCCAACTATCAGCCTTTGATTTCATTGGTTTATATTCATCTAAAATTTGGAAATTTTGATGATGGCATGAAACAGCCATTTTCCAAATGACATGACAGGATTAAACTTCTGATATCAATATATTATAAAATCACATAATGGTATTGTATTTATGGTAAAATATGCATAAAATATTATATCACAATTGTATTCAAACTTATATTAGCAAATAAATTATATTATTCTGAATTAATCACTATATTTCACTTAGATATCTTTAATTATCTATTTTAAAAAGAAATATGCATTCAATCAATATCTATATCTACCATAAATATTACAAATATTAAGAAATATCTCGTATATATTTAAATTTAGCTAAATCTAAAAGAATAATGTCCCACCACAAGATACCTCCTTTTTTACTTTCCAAACAGCCACAAAAAATGCACAGATTGTCAAACACAACAAAACAATAGAAAATAACAAACATTGAATATTTGGTCAACATGTCATTTTTTCTGCACGAGCTAGATAACTAAGCGGATGGGAAGTTACAGTCTATCATATTCTGTAGCGTTTTTTTTTCTAACTGATGCACTGAAACATGCAATATTTGCCCTTATCTACCATGCGAGGTAACGATTTGCTAAGATCTGGACCAATTAGAGAGGAGTAGATTCGTAATCAATGCTTTTACTTGCTGTATTATCTATTTATTTGCAATAAAAATCAATGGAACTCTCAAAATATATCTTATGAAAGTTCATCGAATCGTGTATTTTATCTTTGACATGGTATTAATGTTATAAAATAGCAACATGGAACATGTAGGACCTAATGTGAAAGTTTATTTGATAATATTTTCCAATTTCGGAAATAAGAACCTATTTTGGTATATCATTAGGGTGAGATAATGTTTAACTTAAATTCACTATTGAAAACACAAATGTTTCTATTATTTTATTTTATTATTTCTAAGTCGGCTTTAATATTATGTCACCTATTGCTGCAGCTCTAACGATGAAAACCAATGAGGAAATAAGAACTATGCGAAGTTGCACTTTTTGTTTACAGCTTTTGCGGATTTTATATTTAGTTGCATTTTTTGTTTGCAAGATTTTTCGGACTCTTTATGAAGTTGCATTTTTTGTTTGCAAGATTTTGCGGAACTCTAAAGCGGCAGAAACCACGTGATTTGACGATGACGACAACAACAATGCATGAACAGGCGATAAAAGGGGAATAAATTGGGAGGAGCACATCGACATTTACCAGTCGAGCCTTCCTGCGGGCTTGGAAGTTCACCAACTGAGATGGGGTGAAGAACACACAAAAGCATTAGTTTTGTTAATGTTTGTATTTTTAACGGTTTGTAAATTAAGAAAACCTGCACAAGTGTAGACCTCCCCCTTTAATATGTATGGTCAGTTTTCGGAGAGTGTTCTAATGTTTTAACATTTACAGTATCCGAAACAATTGAGTTTAAAATAATTGATTTTTAACGAAAATTACCAAAAGATGATAATTTAACTTAAACAAAAAGTTGACCATGCCCTGAAAAGGGTTTTCAATTGAAAAATAAAACAAACTTGCCGTGTTTACAAAGCCTTATTTTTTTTACAACTTTATCTGGAACCCTGCTTATATTTTTGTTATAAACAAATCTAGCACTTTAAGTTGTACCCAAACCTATCTAACTAAATAGATTCAAAATTGTATTAAAGGTCTCTTTTTGAAAGCTGAGATTGACTAATCGTTGAGCAAATTCTATTTTTCTTCTCACAATCTAACCCCCTGGACCCCTCAGTATATAAAAAGCCCTCGAAAAAAAATCGTTTTCGGTTCGTTTAAAATGGGTTTTATTGTTGTGTTTACCGATTGCATGGCCGACTCTTGTGGGAAGTGGATGTTGCTGAAATCGGGATCCTCGGAATCGCTCGACGAGTGCAACGTCGGGCCGCCCACCTGCTGGGCGAGAGAAAGGGAGTGATATAGTATTTATATATACACATGTGCGACAGAACATACATGGTTCATATACTAGGGCGACATCTAAACCTAAAATTGACGGTCGCGCAAGCATATGCGACCGCTAAGGTGTGCCCCTAATATTCAAATAAGATATCAAAGAGAGAAACAACATTTACACATGTTCTGAATACATTGTATCACGAAAATATTGCCTTACTTCGGTTCAAATTGAAAGCTTTTATAACCTTTATCTAGCAAATTGGAAACGATCAACAATGCTTATCGAAACCCCTATATTCCCCTCATCTATAGCCCTCCTACCATTGGCAAGTGGTTCGTCTTATTCGTATCCGCTAAGCTGCTTGATACAAACGTCTCCCATCGCTTACTTAATTCTTCTGGTAAATCTGAAAAGTATATTAAACATAACTTGTTTATCTTTATACGACCTTATGGAACCGAATTTAGACTCTTATTCCGCTTATATCTTGAAACTACGGTGCACTTTTATGATCATAAAATATCATAAACATACTAACCATTGAGTTTTTATACCGCAATGCCATATGGGCAGTTGAAAGATTATGCTATAATTTGCTTTTTAAAATTAAAACACATTTAAGCGTTAATTGACGATTCCTTACCTTTTAATAATTTTGTTATTAGTTCAGCATTAGACCCCTTTTCTGCAGATTCGACTATTCTATTTGCAATTTGCGTTAAGTGACCCATATAACCTTTCCTATGACCACCAGGCCGAGTTCTGCAAAAAAAATATATATTGAAAAGAGTGAGGATGTTGCAGTTAAGGCATGCGTAAGATCATTACACAGAGAGATTGATGTTGCTGAAAATGTATGGATGTCAATACTCTTTTTGGCTGCACCATTCTTTTTTATCCGTTAAATTCTTAAGGACTTTTCTGCTAAATGCATTATGGTCGTTATTATAACATTTTTTTTATAAAGGCCAAGTATTTATTTTTGAAAGAGATCATATTTGTATGTTATACAGGAATATTAAAAGTTGAAAACTACTTACTGATTTTGTTCATTTTCTTCCCATATATCGACTATTCGTTCTATTAACTTCAACTCGGTAAATAACTGAAAATATCAAAGGAACGTAATATATTAACCTCTTAATTCCTAATCTTACAATTTAATCAAAATATGCTACTATTTAAAAGGAGAATTTTCCAAATAGAAACAGGACAAACATTTAAAGCTCTTTCTTATTCATCAAACAAGACAATCGTGGATTGCATATCCCCCGCCCAGACTTTGGACCTCGTCACACGGGGAACAGCACCTGGCCATACGGGAAGCTATTCCTCTTTTTTTCTATACAAACTGTTTAAAATGTATTTCTTTTGCGAAATCGAAAAGGTGTCAAGATGTTTAAAATGCAACGTCCTTCTCCTCAAACGTAAGACAAAATCTCACAAGACGACCAAACGTAAGCATGTGATTATATTAGTAAGTATTGATGGCTTGCCAGAAAAATTAAAACATTAATTACGTGGAGGAAAAATGATATAAATCGTCTAATAGCTTGCATTGGCTAGGGTTTCATTGGTCTAATATGCTTACCCTAACACAAACCACAACAATTCCGTTTTTCGGATAATTCGATATGGAGTACATTTACTTTCACATTAAAATATTGCCAAAATAGGTTCAATAAAGTTGACTATCATTGGTAGTGTACATTATCCCGGTGTGGCCGAATGGATATAGTGGTTGACTCACGGCTGGAACGTTGACAATAGCACTGACCAGACGGCGTGAGTTCGAGCCCACTACGGGGCACACACGTGGTCGACATTGTTTTTTACGGAAAACGACTAAGTCCGAAACTTCAAAAAATCGCCAAAATTACATTTTTTCAAAAATTTCAAAAATAACTTTGCGAGGCACAGGTTGTGGTATATATTCTATCCAGCTGTGGTGTTTCATCCACCTACAGTGAACAGCAACTGAGATATCGCCTGGACAAACTCATCTGGACGGACGGACGGACGGACGGACAGACGGACACGGTGCGTTTCTATATCCCCCGCCCCAGCTAGGGAGGCGGAGGCGGGGGATAATAAATCACAAAGAGCAAACGAGGGGCGTCAAACTAAAATCTTAACCATTAGTGTGTAATATAATCGATTTATTCTACTTATATCAAATTTAAAAGAGTTTAATATATCAACTTCTGTATCATACAGTAGTTTTAGAACTTATGTATTTACGTCTTCGTGTGGGCCACTTAAAAAATGCAATGACATTTCATTATTTCATTTCAATGTATATTGTGACACGACTCACTTGACTTAGAAGTGTGTTTTCAGGCGCGTTGCCGTTGTCAGCGTCGGTCTGTTCGTCCGCTGGCGCTGGCGGCGAGAGGGGAGGGGTGTTGAATACTGTGCGTAAACAGGCTTCGACTTGAGCGTGGAGAAAGTTATTCCACGAGTACTTGAAAAATAAATCCTGCAAGAAAACGAAAGTTAAGAAATATATTTTCGTCCGTAAGATATTTTCATTTAAACTATGTTTTTGTACATACTTCATTTTTTACGATTATAAAACGTTAAGTAAAGTGAAATTCATTAGGGCCTACTACGAGACTTAACTAAGTTAGATCAAGAACCTAAGGGTGATTCCATCGTTATTCACGTTACATTTTTAGGATATTTATTGTAATCAAGAGGGTATAGAGTCCAGCACAGTTATTTTACATGGTTTAAATTTGCATTCTACAAAAGTATAGGTAAGTGTGAATGATATGCATAAGAGATTAGGCAATTATTTCTACCTATGGTCCCGTGATACTCAGTCAAGTTTTCGTTATTCACGTTACACAATATTGACACGGGATTTTCGCATCAAAATGTAAGTCTCTTGTCGTGCTCAGTGAATAGTTATATCGGAAAAAATGCATGCTAGATTAAAAATTCAATGTGTTGACCATATTGTGTTAAAATCTCATTTGAATTGTTAGCCTCCATGTGAGTGAAATTGAACACTAAACGAACAGACCGCCGTTATTCACGTTACGTTATTCACGTTACAAGCGCATGGCTTTATCAACAATCTTTATTGCGTCTCATGCGACAAGGTTTGGTACCGAAAACTTGCATTATATATATCGTACATACAAAATAACTATTAATATTGCAAATTACATTTCGAAAAAATATATTTGACAAAAGAAAAATTGGAAAAAAAATTGATAGCATAAATCTGACATAAAACTTATCTATTATGTTATTTCTCATCCGATAACACAATTACCAGTAAAAATCGTAAAAAATGAAAGGCGCAGACGCTTGAAAACTTTTAAAAATATTTAATAACGTTTTATTTAGAAATTGATTCTCAACCAATTTATGAAATATCACTTTGATCACATTTCATGACATTAAACCTTTTTCAAATCTTTCATTTTTTTTCAGTCATAAGATAATCGTTCGGGGATTTATTTGCTCAATAGCTGAATGTTTGGTTTTCCATTTTTCATATGAACATGGTGACTTTTCGCTATTCTTAGAATAGCCGGCGCCGTTTTGAAAATATCTTCCAATTTCAGGTTGCTATTTTTCTCTTCAACCTCTCTTTTGTAATATTCACAGTAGTGAAATGTTGCATTCCCTCTGAGGCTTTCAAAAAGGACTTGGGATCATACACCGCATGCGTTCGACTCTTCACCTTCCCCCAGACATATCGTTTCACAGAGCCTCAGATACCATCGACTGATCCCTTTCCATGTGTTGTAGCAAAATAGTTCCATGAAATAACCACCGAATGTCTCGTTTCTAGATAGGGTATGCTCGCAAAAATGTATCTGTTTTTGAACTGAGAACAGGGACCATCTGACCAAATGGAAACGGTTTTGACATTGTCTGTTAATTGATCATGAACTCATTGATCCCATCAATAGCATAATCGCTTGACGTGACCTCGAAATAATTTTTATTTTGAGTAATATTTTAGGCTAACTCTTACATATTTTCAGGTTTTTCATTTAAGTTTGGAGTACAAATCCATGTTAAAGAACATCAAAACCTAAAAGTTACTAAAAATCGAATAATAAACCAACATATATCAAAAAAATATTTTGAACTCATTATTTCGTTATTCACGTTACAAAAAACAAAGTCGAATTATTTAATAAGCAGCATTTGCATCCACAAATTATATTTATTTTTCAAATAAGGCAGTTTGAGAGAGCATTTAGTGAAAAAAGTTTTATCTTTTGATGTTTAATAAGAGAGATAAAAAAATAATAAGAACATTTCGTTATTCACGGTACGTAATATTTCTGAGCGGCGATTATTCAATATTTTAGATAATTATGTTAAAAAGATCGAACATTGATTTAAAATCTAGTTTAGTATTCAGTATGACTAATTAAAACAAAAAAGAAACATTGCAAAATGCTTATATTTTTAATTTGAGACCCCATTTTAGTTAACGGGATATGTAGATAGAAAAACATTAAAAAGTAACATAGATATTGATGAGTGATTTTATTTTTTATTTTAAGACTTAATCTACTATTTTATTCATTTATGCATGATTGAATATTTCCTTTATATGAATTACTATCATTTTGAAACGTAATTTGAATTTTATTTCTTCCTTCCAATGTCAAAGTTACATGGAATCACCCCTAACCAACTCCTTTAATCAAATCAAAGGAGAGGTGCTGGGAACTATCCAATATTTTGATTAAAACATACTTCATTTTTTACGATTATAAAACGTTCAGTAAAGTGAAATTCATTAGGGCCTACTACGAGACTTAACTAAGTTAGATCAAGAACCTAACCAACTCCTTTAATCAAATCAAAGGAGAGGTGCTGGGAACTGTCCAATATTTTGATTAAATGACTGACTTCATTCTTTACGTGATAGACATCAACTCACTAGTAGGACGCCGAGTGTTTGGAGGTTGGCGAGTTGCGTGTTGGCCTGCGGCGAGTTGCTGAGGAGAATGGACGAGATGAGCTTGACGGCCTGCAACCGGGTGTTGCCCAGCGGTGGCTCCAGCGTGGTGCCTAGCGTCGTCGGCATCGGTGTGTAGTGTTGCTGTAAAAAGGAATATGGGAATGGTAAGATTATGCATTTTATGACTGAAACGGGCATTTTAACATTAACAATATTAAGCCATCGCGGTTTGAAGTCAGGTTACCTTCAAGGGTGAAGAAAGGGCATTGCTGTTGAAATATGTATTTCAGGGACATAACCTGCATTTCTTAAAACATCTGGGTATTTACTATTACATTTTCCAAGTTCAATTTATTTTAGAATGTCGAGTGCAAAATGTAGATAGTGCCAGTATTATGGAGATAGGGAATGTAGGTGCCTTTAGCTTAGCCAGCAACAAATATATTGATACAGAAACGAAGACAACTGATGATATACCTTTGGCGGGTTAACTAGAATATCGTGGAAGTCTTTTAAGCGCGGTATCACGGCTTTTAACGTATTAGAAATGCCTAGTTCTAGTCGCTCGCGGTCCAACGCCGTCATCATTTCCTCACAGCCTTCGGCCCTGTTAATAAATGTACGAATTATGAGAGAAAAATAGCCTCAAAACATTCAATTTGAAATTTCTTTACCTTTTTATGAAACATACTTACAGAAAAAGCAATGAACAAGGCGAGTCACAGCATATTTTTATTGTAAAAGCATTTAAAAACATTATAAAAGCGTCAAACGATAAATCATGATATCCCCCACTTACATGATGGACACGTAGCCAGCCTTCCTGAACTCGAGCAGCGTCTGAATGACTTGCAGTCCGTTGATGAGCACCGACTCGCCCTTGGCGTCACTCACGCCCCCGTCGGGGGAGGTGGAGCCGTGACGTGCGTGGAACATGTGTTCAAGCAGAGACTCCACCGTTTCCGTGCTGTGGGTTGGAGAATATAATTAAATCATGTGGTTTTATAATGGAATAAAGTTTACGACAATCATTATGTTATATTGTTTTTATATACCTCAAATCAATGTCTTTTTAATGACCATTCACCTTAAAAAAATAATCAGTCATCAAAACAAATATGGTTAATAAGTTGACCCTTGAAAGTAACACTTTAATGAAACAAGATTAGACTCATTTTCTCTTAACAAAAATTGTCAATCGAATATCTTGTGTCATGATCTGACAGAGAGCGAAACATTTCAAACTTTCAATCCGTAAAACTATAGTTTGTGGTCGAACAAACCCAATATTTGAACGTGTCCAACAAATGTTTTCGTGTTTCATTCAACTACCGACCACCGATCCCCTTCCCCCACCCATAAACCACCATTGCCATTCATGTTTCAAAGTCACATTCACAAACACTAAACATCCAATACTCACGATTCGACGGTGGCGAGAAGTGGGTCGGGATCAGCCTTGTCTTGGAGCTGAGACATTTGATCTCGACTGAGGCGAATAATATCACAGAGCGACTGGGACGCATTACAATGCTTCTGCAAAACGACACCGCAGTACGATTAAAGTTGATTGTACAACCAAAGGCCACGCGTAAAACAACTTCTTATACATTGTTAAGGATAACGATTTTAATCAGCGAATATGCCACCGATATATTGAATGGATTTTCGGAAAAATGTTAACCTGCAAATAAGCTTATTTTCCAGCTCAACACATTCGATATTTTGTCTTTTCATATTGAATACTTTGAATTTGGTTTTTTTTTATATACAATCTGCCTTTGCATTGAAATCTTATTTAAATGTTATTGGCTTTAATTTATTATCTTCCAAACTTATCTTTATACAAATTAAGAATTATAAGCACTTCAAACGAAAGTTTGCATGCTAAAAAGTGCTTTATTACCTGTGCCCTTCTCGTTTTACAACACACATAACAAATAGACGAAATAATGTTCAATTTCAAGGACCAATTAAGCGAATGTGGTCATTATGAAAACAGAGTGTAAAGGAACATACTTCAAATCATATCGATAACGTCATAATTACTAAATTGCGTTCTGAACTTTTTTTGGCAGGTAACTGTTTAATATTTTCTGGTCATACTTACATCTTCAGTATGATCGACATCAATCAAGGCGACCAATTTCTGTATAATACTTTGATCATTTAACCACTGTAAGGAAAACAACGAATGGAAATTAGTATAGCTATAAATCTATAAATTTACTGGTGTTATATGCAAATACAATGCTTAATTAAAGCAATTCAAAACATATCAAACTCCATATACAAATCTTAAGTAGCCTATAATCTCATTTAAAAGCTAAAGAATACCTAAATAAGTTATAACACCCTTATAAAATCTAGAAAACGTTAATAAGATGTGCCAATACATTTTCCGACCCTGAACTTTTAATAAGAATTTTTTTTTTTCTTTTTTTTTTTTTTTTTTTTTTTGAA
>LQRL01183794.1:1699-20323 GCA_001703475.1 Hydroides elegans
TCCCACCCCTAAAGTATTTCACACATGTGTCTACGCTTTGTGTAATGAACTTGTGTAAGGTTTGAACTGATCAACCTGATTCTTTTTGGAATCGATTATATATATATATGGACGATGCGTGTCTCCCATTTTGACCGACATTACTCTTCCGGTCTGTCCCCGGGATAAGGGGGGGGGGGGTCGGTTGGGTCTGAAAACATTAGCCTATACCACATGACCATAAACTATTCGCTTTTGGTAAGACGGGTCTATGACGATAGTCAGAGGGCCATATAGGTTTTACCATGTCCGTGCGTGCAAATTTGTTTTTCAACGGAAATGGCATCTATTGGTATCAAAACGAGTTTTGGTATAGGTGAAAGGTCTGAGTTCGGGTGGTTGTCCGTCCGTCCGTCCGTCCATCCGTCCGTCCATCCGTCCGTCCGTCCGTCCGTCCATCCGTCGTACGCACGGGTTTTGTGTAATAAACTTGTCCTAGGGTTTTCAACCGATCGACCTGAAACCTTTTGGAATCGATTATATATATATTGAAGATGTGCACCTCCCCTTTTGATCGACCTGGCTCTTCCGGTTCGGCCCCGGGGGGTCTTAGAACATAGCCCCACCCACAGCATTTCACAGATTTATGCTATGTTTTGTGTAATCAGGGGTGGAAATAACACTCGCCACACTCGCCATGGCGAGTGAAATTTTCGATTGGCGAGTTTGAATTTGAAGTCACTCGCCAACCTGGCGAGTGTAAAATTTACCGTCAAAAACATAATTTTGCAAAAATTGTTGATTAAATCGTAAGAATCGAAATTATTCACAAAAAAATGCGGCTCGCTTATTTTATCTTAGATATAACTTTGTCCACATGCAAACCTAATTAGGGAGCTCATATTTAAGCGGTTTTTCATATTTCACCTCCTGGCGAGTGTAAATCTTCGCTGGCGAGTATGAAATTTGACTCACTCGCCAGTCTGGCGAGTGTGAAAATTATCTTATTTCCACCCCTGGTAATGAACTCGTCCTAGGGTTTTCAACCGATGGATCTGAAACCTTTTGGAATCGATTATATTTATATTGAAGATGTGCACCTCCCCTTTTGACCGGCCTTGCTCTTCCGGTTCAGCCCCGGGGGGTCTTAGAACATAGCCCCATCCACAGCTTTTCAGAGATTTATGCTATGTTTTGTGTAATGAACTCGTCCTAGGGTTTTCAATTGATCGACCTGAAACCTTTTGGAATCGATTATGTATATATTGAAGATGTGTACCTCCCCTTTCGACCGACCTGGCTTTTTCGGTTCGGCCCCGGAGGGTCTTAGAACATAGTCCCACCCCTATAGTATTTCACACATGTGTCTACGCTTTGTGTAATGAACTTGTGTAAGGCTTTTGAACCGATCAACCTGATTCTTTTTGGAATCGATTATATAGATATGGACGATGTGTGTCTCCCATTTCGACCGACATTACTCTTCCGGTCTGTCCCCGGGATAGGGGGGGGGGGATCGGTTGGGTCTGAAAACATTAGCCTATACCACATGACCATAAACTATTCGCTTTCGGTAAGACGGGTCTATGGCGTGTATCTTATGCACGTCCACACCTGCCGTTAGCAGAAAGGTTGGTCACGTGGTGGCTGAAAAGGTATTCCTTAGATTAACTTAGTTTAAATTTATAACCTTTTTCTCAGGGGTTTGCACTCGGGATCTCCAACTTTTGGTATTGCATATATTACGCATGACTGTGTGGGGCATACATATAAGCTTATCCCTTGAATGTCAAACATAACTACTGATATGTGCTTAGCTATTTCACATCGGGCGCAATAGCTTAGTTTGTAGCGGATCTGTCTATGGTGCTAGAGGTTCTCAGTTCGAATCCCGATTAAAACAAAAAAAAAAAAAAAAATCATCAACAAATGTGCAAATTATGTTTGTTAACTTGTTTTCTTGTTTATTAGGCTATGGAAACCGAAAGTTGTTGAATAAAGTTGTCAAATCAGTCAAAATATAACTTATGTGACTTATGTTTACTTTAGTTGAAATTGTGTGCACATTCATTCATATCTCAAATGGGCCTGTAGCTCAGCGATAGAGCATCAGACTCGTAGTCATAAGGTCTTGGGTTCGAATCCCAACTCATACAGACAAGTACTATAATGATACTATTATAAACTAGTATGATAATATTTTGATTCGAAAATTGTTTGAATAATTTGATTTTTGTTTGATTTTGGCGGCTTCACTGATTTTTGAGAAGCGGGCAATTCGTGCTCCGACGGACACATTTCTAGTTTTGTTATCCATTCTTTCATTTTTGCCATATTGCTCTCCAAACATAGACATTAATATACAAGTGTATTCTGCAAATATTCGTAGTTGGATATTTTATGCACATAAATCAAGGGAAATAAATCGATTGTATCTTTCTAATGGGATTATAAAAAAGCAATACAGGGTATCGCCATTTTAATAAGTATAGGTTATTCATTTTACGAGGGTGGTATGAGAATTACTAACTTGCGAGACGAAGTCGAGCAGGTGTAATTCGAAGATAGCCCGAGTTAAAACGAATAACCGGCTTATTTCCAGGTTTCTTTAGAAATTGAAGGGCCCTCTAATGAACTTTTATTTAACCTGTCACATGTAATTCGACTTATTTGATTAAGAATTCATTTCTACTTGAAAAATAAGCAAATCATAATCTCTTTAACAAATTAATCCATTGGTGTCAAGATTGGTTCAGGAGTAATCATTAACAGGCGCGGATTTAGAGGGGGGCGCACCCGGCGCACGCCCCCCTGTTCGCCCTTATATGCAAGACCAAAAAATAAATCTGCGCCCCCCGGTTCAGTCTGATAATTTTTACTGTTTGCGCCCCCCGGTTCAACATTTTCTGGATCCGCGCCTGCATTAATATGCTTTTCCTAGTCAGGACGGTCCGCTTCTAAGCAAGTTAGTTATTTATTTATTGACCCTAAGATTTCTAAAGAACCGGGGAATAACTAATCATAACCTCTATTATATATTCCTTAACCATTCCTCTCAGACGTTGGTCATTTGGATTTCTTAGAAGAGGCGGCTAAACATGGAGATTTCCTTATCGTTGGCGTGCATACAGATCCGGTAAGAACGACTATATTTTGATATTAGATATGGTGACCCTTATTTATTGCATGATTGCTTAAAATTCTTTTGTTTCTAACAGTGCAAAATATCAAATATTGCACTGTTTTGAATGGCTTGTTGAACACGCTTGACACCATAGGGCAAAGGGATTAAAATGCTTAATGCGATTATAAATGCGAACTTTAATCACAAAATCGTCCCCTTTTCCCGTCAATAACAATACTTTCGACTAGAGAATTGCAATTACAGACCGTCGCTAATTTGGGAGTAATTAGGGGCCCTTTGAATTTTAAGCAATCTTACAATAAGTAGGATATTGAATTGCACTCATTAGTACTCGACATTTAGACTCTCGACTCCGTCTCGAGCGCTAAATATCTCTTACTGCATTCGTGCAATTCAATATCCAATACTTGTTAAGATCGGATGACACGAATGGGGTGTTAAAATTGATGAACGATAGTTTGAATTATAAGTTGATTACATGGTTACTTTGATCATTTTGAAATTGATTATTGGTGGTCATCAAGGGAGTGTTTGCTCTCACGTTTTCAGGAGAAAAAATATTAGATAATGATATTTTACTTAATATTTTCTATATTGTGTCTTATCATGATTTCGTCGAGTACGACTGTCCTCGTTTGCAATGCTACGTACAATAATAACGAATTACACTTATTTAAAGATTGTCTTTAAAATAGAATTTCTTAAGTTTTATCCCTTAACCCAGCATGGCCTTTGGCATTTAAACTACTTTTCTTGCAGGTTGTGAACCGATATCGCGGCGCCAACTACCCAATCATGAACCTCCACCAGCGTGTTCTCAGTGTCCTCACCAATAGGGTAAGTGGTTTCGATGTTTTCCACAGTGGATTCAGTTGCCCATACGCTGTTTAAGCATATGATTTCTTCATAGTTATTTGCAATGAGTTATATAGAGCACAAATTGGTAAGAGCAAAAGGATGGTGTGTTGCTTTTGTATCAAGTAGGTCTACATATGTGTTTTGTGTTCAGTGATTCTGTGTCATTAATGAGCTAGTGAAAAAAAAAAAATAATGTGTGAATTTGTGAAATAGGTTTTGTTAAATACCTGTAAAAATTGAATGGGCATACAGTGTGATGCATAATGTATTTTGTTTAATTTAAAAAGATAGATAAAAAATGTTCCACACAGCGCGCCCTGCATCCTGAGTTTATCAGGGGCGATCAGGTGCAAATCTGCTTCAGAGGGTACCCAGTGGGCGCCGTAAACGCAAAAAAAAAACAAAACAAAACAACAATTTCCATAACTTAGATAATGTTTAATTCCACATTTTCATTGCAGTTTGTCTCTGAGATCGAGATGGGCGAACCCTTCACCAAGACGAAGTGACTTTGTTGCGTTTAATAGCAAAACCCTGCTGCTGAATTAATGAGACTATTTGTTATGCCTTCGTTGCTTTTCAAATATATTCGGCTCAGCTATCCCTTTATCCTTATCTTTGATGCATTGAAATTATCTTTCATTGCAGTTTGTGTCTGAGGTCGTTATGGGTGCCCCTTATGCTGTGACGCAAGATCTCATGGACACGTTCAAGATTGATCTCGTTATTCACGGACGCTCAGCTGTTAAGCCAGATATCGATGGATCCGATCCGTATAAGGTAGGCTATAAAGGTTTCCTTATAAATTCCATTTAAACTATACTGTATTCCTATACGATTGCGTATGTTGGTTAAGGGGTTTGTATCGGATCCAGTATCAGTACATTTCGTTCTTTTAAAATCCGTATAATTTATAAAAGGCTCCTATAACATTCCTTATAAGGTAAAGGCAGTATCCTGTATCAGTCACCCTATAGTTTATATCCCATAAATAGCTAAATCAGTCTCATTGATCTTTTTGTACAGTTTGTTTCAAATATATCCTTCAAACATTAATAATTTATTTTGATACTAATACTGTGATCGTTGACCATTTCTATGTTTATTCAATAGGTGCCAAGAGAAAGCGGCAAGTTCAAAGTGATCGACAGCAAGAATCCTTTAACCACCGAAGACATAGTGCAGCGCATCATCAAAAATAGGTCAGTGATTTTTGTGCAAAACCGTGTTTTCTTTTGGACTGCCTTAATGAAAACGTTATATCTTAAGATGACAGGACGCTCGTTGACTGTATATGTTTATAAAATTGATGCTATCGAGGTATATTTCTACAGAAATAGTGGATTAAATTATTGCTGCATTTAAAAATAAAAACTTATTACTTTTTCTTAGTAGACTGTTAGCTACAAGCTAAAGCCCGAAATCAACGGCTCTAGTTGTATACATTTATATAAGTTCTTTAAACGTTATAGCCAAAGCTAAAACAATGTTTTAATCACAAATATCAATGTCAATATGTGATATGCTTTGATTTCAGATTGAACTATGAATCGAGAAATAAGAAAAAGGAAGAAAAAGAACAAAAGATTATCCAGTTGATAAAAGACAGAAACGGCGATTCCAAACAATAGCTACAAATGATGAAATAGCAGCTTAGTCCTATTTATTAAAAAAATATGTAGTTCAGTTTTTTTAGCAGATTATACATGGCGGAGCATGTACTTGACACACTTACACAAATTAAATGGCATAAATGATCAAACTTACATATATGGAACCACGGTGTTGGTTTGTGATTATGTTTTGTAGTCCTGTTATGGTTGTTATTTAGTCAAATAAAAATGTAGGAATATTTTGAAAATTCTTGACAGGTCGTCATTAGTCAACACTATTAGCTTAAAAACAAGATTTATGCTCGATCATTAACGTTTTGATTTGCAATTAGAGATCAATGTAGACAGCTAATGTACAAACTACGAGTTGTATATGATCAAATATTTGATTTCCGCGCCGGTTTTTGAAATAGCGTCAAACGGTTATGCGCGCTATATTGTACATTATATCAATCGATTAAAACAACAAAAACTACTGTTTATATAGAATTCTTCTTCATATTTTAAATATTCAGTTTCATAGTCGATTTTAAAACATTGTTTATTAAACAAATTTTATTTACTTTGTCTAAATCCATGCAGGTTACATGTGTTGTCATGTATGTCATGCTCATATACATGTGTAAGAAAATTGGCCAATGGTTAACTTTCTGTGATTTTGTAAATTGTATTCGGTTAAGTACTATATTTGATAGTGTATATGTACACCTTTGCTTTATACAGAAATCACGTAGTTTTATACGTGTTCTAATTATTGTAATTGCTAACCTAACTGTTTTGTATGGTAACCATACTTGTAGTTAAACATAAAGTTACAAAGTGCGTATAGGAAAATACAGAATGAGTATTAAAAACGTGTCTTAGTCGGTTATTTTTTATACACTCTTTTATGTGTTTGTTTCTAATTTATTCGCCATTATTTGTTATTTTTTTCTATATTCAAATTAACATGAGCTTTGAATATTTTTGCTTGGCATTGTCCTATTAGCTAAAACATGATTTTAATGAACAAATACACATGATTAATTGAATTTATGTATTGTTATATTGCATGCGAGAGAATAATATTAAACAACGCGGAGTTTTTGCAATGAGTTTTTTTGGCTGTTTAAATTTTATCAATTAGACAAAATCACCATTTGTGCACATTCCAAAAAATGTTCGTTACAAGCGTTCGTTAAGTTTTTTCATGACATAAAAGAAAATCCAGCAATTTATTGTGAACTTCAATACTTGGTGAGTGAAGTAAAATATTTCAATACATAGTCGTTAAAAAAAGATATAATACGAAGCAAAAGAAAAATATTTTAAACATGTATTGTAATAAAACATGGATTTAAACTTAGATTTATTTTTTAGACGAATTGTCTATAGGCTACAATAATAACACTAGATGGTTTCAGTTACCAGCGTTCAATTTGGTTTACATATGAAGTATATGTATAACATAAAATACAAATGTGATAACTAAAAACTTACGTGTTTTGTATTAACAGTTACGTTCTCAGATGGATATCTGTATATTTATTTTAGCTTCCAAGTGTTTTTCACGTATTGTGTGTTTAGCTTAATAAATTGACAAAATAAAGCACCAAATAAACAAAGAATGTATTTATTTATTGTTTGATTAAATTGCATCTTTTGTCCATTGAAATATCACAGTTATATTTCTGCTTGCACCAGGCAGAAAATACTTTTACCTTTCAAAAGAAAAAAAAAAGATTTACTCTCTGGTGCGAACAACATTTGAACAGACGTCTAGATAAAGACAAATGTTATTGGTATCTATCAATAATATAATACAGATTGCGATTAAATTGTCAAATAGTTTATCAGCATATCCATCACTTTGCAGTTTTCGGTCGAATACTTTTTGGGTTTCTGCAGGTTTCTTTAATATGGTCTACAGCTACTGAACATGCGGGGTTGTTGGATAGTGTATGAAGGAAGAGTGGCGCCCAGAATTTATCGGCTTTCCTTAGCAAAATGGTCAGCAATTCTCGCATCTGGAATGATAAATGTACTATAATGTTTAAAACGTTCATTTGAAAATATGATTATGTTTATATGCCAACGCACAATAAAGTATAGTACTTTAGAGTACACACTATACATTTATAACATGTCCTCAACTCGTCCGAACTCGAACGTTAGTTTGACGTTCATACAAAACCAGACGGAAAACCCATTCCGGGCACTTAGTATTAAACCAACTGAGTACGTCTTTCTTGTTTTGGAAAACTTCTGCTTAAAATCAACTGAGAATGCTACCATCATACCTTTTTGATGTTGCTCGGTTGACAATTGACCTCTTCCATTTCATGCATGCTGATGGCCTTGCGCGAGTACAATTCATCTATAATGTCATCACACTGGATATCGTGTTTAAGTTCGGACAGGTGAAAGCGAATTGCTTCGGCAATCGTGGCATCTAGAACAAAAAGCATAGCGAGTAGGTAAAACGGTTATCAGTATCTTATCATAATGGACTTGAATCTTCAGGTTAATCACATTCTATATGATTTATTTCACTAATAAATGATTGCTGTTTATAGGAAACCAATTTAAAATGTCAATCCTACCTTCAAATTCGAACTTCTCTGATTGAGAACTATCCCCAGCCTGCACCGTCGAACCCTGCCTCACATCCTGTGACAACGTCATAATATCCTCATTCACTTTCTTCCTAAGTTCATTGACCTCATTCTCCAATTGCAGCACCCTTTCACTTGCCCTTTGCTCCGCCCCTTCAGCCCGCGTTTTTGCATTTTCCAGTTCTTTAACCCGATGGTCTAGTTCCTGTACCTGCCGCTCGAGGCGCTCACATCGCTCATATTGATCACGTGACATCCGTGACATTTCCCTCTTTAATTCCTCGCAGCGATGACACGCTAGCGACACTTGCTGTTCTACTAGATTAAGCGGATGCGAGATAACACTAGATAAATAAGCAATGACTTCGCTGTAATCTACTTCGCGTCGGGGTTTCGATTTAGCCCAATCAAGTGCGGTTTTACCTTTGTTGTTCTTAAGGGCAAGGTCAGTATCCGGAGTGAGTGCAATAACTGTTTCGATATGGCCCCGTTCGCAGGCTTCGTGCAGTGCGGTATTTTGGCGTGTATTGCACTTATTTGCATCGGCGCCTCGTTCCAATAATAAACCAACCGTTTCATGTCTATTCCGTGCTGCTGCGCTGTGCAATGCAGTCCAACCTTCTCCGTTTGTACTCGAGATATCAGCGCCGTTATCCAACAAATACGTCACTACATTGTGATTTCCAGCGAATGACGCACATATTAAAGGTGTACTCTGTTGCGTTGTCCTTATTTGGATATTATTCGAGTCATGCCTTACGAGATACTGTGTTTTTCTTACTATATCAGAACTGGTTCCATGGCTACTAAAACAAACACGATGTATTGCACACCAACCATCCCCATCCACAACATCATCCCTCGCACCATGATCCAATAAAAGGACAACAAACACGTTTTTATTTACATAACAAGCAAAGTTCAACGGTGTTATACCTCCTTTCCAGTCTATTTTCGGATTCCGAATCTGATCACGTGTCACGTGTTTGTTTATATGTGACGTCACGTGACTGGAATCCAGAAGGCGCGTAAGTAGGTCAAGGTCGCCGTCGTTGCAGGCCTGGACAAGGTCACGTGATGTCATGCGGATTGAAGCCGACACTGTAAAAGAAAGGATATGAACGATTTATTCAAAATGAAAAGCCTTTGTTTAACCTCCAAACAAGACGCCGCCGATGTTGATAATTCGTTTGAAATTTGGGAAAGTGTTCTTGATGTCACATTTATTATCATGGACGGTGAGAAGACGTCGCGTTGAATTATTGGAACATTTATTCGAGGTCATAAAAGAACTTCCGGAAGACTTTCATATAACCAAAATGAGATATATTTTTCAATACTGCATC
Source organism: Hydroides elegans (assembly GCA_001703475.1). Taxonomy (NCBI): domain Eukaryota; kingdom Metazoa; phylum Annelida; class Polychaeta; order Sabellida; family Serpulidae; genus Hydroides; species Hydroides elegans. The sequence goes on from LQRL01183794.1 coordinate 11,235, forward strand.
CCAAACAAGCCATGCACGCCCCTTGTCGAGTGGAAAGTGGTGTCCTGCAAACATCATGTCCACTTAATTTAGCTTAACAGGTTCTTCGACGCTTTATAATAACCAAGTATTATTTCTTCGTAAATAATGATTATTGCCTTATAACGCTTTCTATAACAATTGTGTGAAATAAAGATAATATTTTTTTAATGATATCTATATCAAATCATAAAAATAACATTTAATTTTGAAATAATATTAATATCAAAGGTGTGTAATTAATTCTCAAATCTATTATTCAAATTTAATTAGACATTTCAATCATTCAATTTGTATAACAATTTTGTCCGATGGCACAATGTATGCGTGAATATGCAATGATCACCATAATTTTGTTGAGTCGGTAAATAGAAAATAAATCATTGTTTTGATATGTGTATATCAAATTAACCCAAATAAAATGAAAATAATAAACTTACTTTTATTTCCTTTTTATGATCCATATTCACTTATGATAAAAGTAAAAACCACAGTCAGGTTCCTTAGACATACCTCCATTTTATCTTATAAGGAAGTGCTTTGTTCTTATGAGCATTTTGTGCTAAATGTTATATAGAACATGTTTGTGATTATTTACATTTACTCAATTCAGCGGTCTGTAAATAAGTGATTTATCGTTTTGGCATGCTTATATGGTATGATTCCTTGAGAAGATTCAGTAAACCAAAATATGCAAACATATCTAATTGGCTTTAAATATACATATACAACATGAGCATATTTATGAGATTTGATTATACACATTATAATTTTCATTTGCAAATAACATATTTTGCAATGAGAGCTTAACAATACATTAGTGTGCTTAAATAAAAGAAGTGAGAATTGAGATTATAAAAAAGGACAGTGTACCGCAACTTGCATTACTCTTATTTATGCTGGTATAAATGATATTGTACATCCATTTCTAACTGTTGCATATATATTAACTTTTCAGTGAAACTCCTCCTTTTGGGCTATTAACAATGACAAAACATGTATATTTTATTAACCTTTTCGGATTTCTATATTTAGATAAATGCTCCGTGTTACAAGCTTTTGCAAATAATATTTATTTTTCATTAAAAAATGACAGAAAAAATCTTTATTTTGAATGTTAGTATTTACAGCATTTTCTGATGCGATACACATTTCTTGGCAATGTTCAAATAGTTTCCATATATAACGCACCCTTAGATAAATGGATATGGTAAATTTTGAAAATTTGCGTTTTTTTCAATGCGCTTATCTATGTCAGATACAAAGTTAAATAAGATAAACCGAATATATTGAAGCATTCTAAATATACAAAAAAAAAACATCATGACATTGTGAATACATTGCATATCATTCATGGTCCATATATAATTAACACAATCAAAAAAGTAATTCTATATTTAACATTATTCGCATGCGCGAATTGGTCCTAATATATTATACCCGAAAAAAAAGCCAGTCACCGTTCGTTTTAAAATAAAATAAATTCTTTATTGCCACGTACCCTCTTCAATCAATTCAAGATTTTTGTTTTGGATCCGCCCCTGATTCATTTGTTTTCGCTTGAATTGTCATTCAGGACAACAGACAGAATCTCAACTATCCAAACTATAACACCAAGACATATTCCGATAACGCAAAGGAAATATGCGATCCGTATTCTCTCATTGGCAACTTCTCTACTCATACTTTTTGATGCTTGCACTGAAAAACAAAAACGACTGTTATTATTTTTTGTTTTGCCATTGGAGCAGTTTTATTAAGCATTAATGACATTAAAAATAATTATGTTAAAATGCAATCTCACAAATTTAAGAGGAAGAATCATAAAGCACTTAAAATTGCAGGTTCATATAAACCTTCAAATAAATGCCAGGAATCGTTTCGAAATAGCAAGAAAATAAATGAAATTGGGAGCATTTTTTCGTTATGATATATGCAAGCAGAACAAAGGATGGGTGGGGAATGTTTATGTAGATCCGTGCCTGCCATTTAATAAATAGATTTACCTGTATATACCAGTCCAACAATGCCAAATATACAACAGCACGTCGGCAAACAACATATAATCACAAGTATCGACAACACCAGCGGATAAGTGGTATTGCTGGTAGACTGTCTCGACCTGGTGATACCACCGCGATATGGTCTAGGCTGGGCGATAATAGCATGGCTTCCGGTCACGTGGTTATTTACCACGTGGTTATTAGCCTTGTCCGAGTTCAAGGTGGAGGTCATTACATATTGTGTAGTATGTGGGGCTGTGGTGCCGACGTGGATAGGTATTGCTTGAAAATGTAAGAGAAATAATAAAAGCTAAGAATAAGTTATCAGTGAATAAATTAATGAATTTATATGCTTCTTATTTTAACATTTAAAGCGTGGATCCACGGCGCACACGTCAGTAGCTTTTTCATCGTTTTCTTTATACGACTAACAAAATATTTTCAGGAACAAAAGATTATCCAATTGATAAAAGAAAGAAATGGCGATTCCAAACAATAGCTACAAATGATGAAATAGCAGCTTAGTCCTATTTATAGATGTTTATGTAGTTCAATTTTTAGCATATTATACATGACTGAGCATGTAATTGACAAACATACACCTAAATAAATTGCATAAATGATCAGACTTGCATATATGGAACCATGGTGTTGGTTTGTGATTATGTTTTGTAGGGTTGATATGTTAGCTATTAAGTAAATTAAAAAGTATAGGAATAATATACCGGTAAAATGATTGACAGACTCTCATTAGCAAACTACATTTGCTTTAAAATATTATTTATCGTTGTTGTTCGCAATATTTTTCGAAATTCAGAGACCTTGATGTAAGATGATCAAATAATGTTGGGAATATTCAGTTTTTATGTCTGGTTTTAAAACATTGTTTATTTAACAAATGATATTTACTTTGTCTCCGTATAAATAAATTACATGTGAAGTCATGTAATTCACGTTCTTTTCTTATATATGCCAATTCTGTTCCTACTGTGATTTGTAAAGCGTGCCCAGTTCTGTACTAGAACTATGTATATTTAATTTTGGGTATGTAACCTTTGCTTTATACAGAAACTACGTAGTTTTATACGTGCTCTTATTATTGTAATTGCTGACTAAATTGTTTTGTATGGTAACCATACTTGTAGTTTTACATAGAATAACAACGTGTGTATAGGAAAAATACAGAATGAGTATTAAAGCGTGTCTTGGTCGGTTATTTTTATACACTCTTTTATGTGGTTATTTCTAATTTATTAGTCATTATTTGTTGATTTTTTCCTATATTCAAATAAACATAAGCTTTGAAATTATTTTGCTTGGCATTGTCCTATGATTAGCTAATACATGTACATGTAGAACATATAGTCTACACATCCTATTATATCATTAAATTCATGTATTGCTATATTGCATGCGAGAGAATAATCGTAAACATGATTTGTGTTTTTTGCTTGTTTTCAGTGTATTATTGAGAAGGTACGCTTCGTTTCAGTACATTCCACGTTTATAACAAGCGTTCTTAATGGGAGTCAGAAAGTTTGCATGACATAAAATAAAATCCAGGAATTTATTGCGAACTTCAATACTTGGTGACAAAAATAAAATATTTCAATATATATGCATAAAAAATTGATAATACAAAGCAAAAGAAAAGCATTTTATATATGTAATCAACCTTTGATTTATACTTAGATAAAATATTTTTGACGAATTGTCTAGAGGCTACATAAGACTAGATGGTTTTCAGCTATCAGCGTTTAATTTGGTTTACATATGAAGTACATGTAGGCTATATGTATATCATAATAAACACATGTAAAAAAAATAAAACTTACGTGTATTGCATTAACGGTAACGTTCTCAGGCGGTTCTTTATATTTATTTTAGCTTTCATGTGTTTTTCACGTATTGTGTATTTAGCTTAATAAATTGACAAAATAAAGCACCAAATATATCAAACATTTATTTATTTATTTATTTATTTATTGTTACTTGGTTGTTAAGACCCTTGAATTATCACAGTTATATTCCAGCTTCCACTCTTTTTACGAGGGGCCGAAATGTCTTTTGAGAGGGGCCAAAGTGTCTTTTTGAGAGGGGCCGAAGTGTCTTTTCGTGAGGGGCCGAAGTGTCTTGACGAGGGGCCGAAGTGTCTTTTTCAAAAAGGGTCGAAGTGTCCAATCGGGGCCGAAGTGGTAGGGGCCGAAGTGTCAAAAATTCGGACCAGACAGTAAAGACTCTTACATATACCTTTCAAATGGTGCTCTATGCTTCGAACAACATTTGAACAGACGTCTAGATAAAATACCAATGTTATTTATATCTATCAATAATATAATACAGATTGCCATTAAATTTTCAAATAGTTTATCAGCTTATCCATCACTTTGCAGTTTTCGGTCGAATACTTTTTGGGTTTCTGCAGGTTTCTTTAATATGATCCACAGCTACAGTGCAAGCAGGGTTGTTGGCTAAAGTATGTAGGAAAAGTGGCGCCCAGAATTTGTCGGCTTTTCTAAGCAAAATGGTCAATAATTCCCGCATCTGTTGAAATGATAAATGTTATATATTATAATTTACAAAACAATCATTTTAATAGATTATCCTGTTCATAAATGCGTATACAAAATAGCAAGTAGTTTGAAAGGTTTAAATGGATAAAGCATTTTTTAACCAGTGCTTCATACCATATACACAAAGTACACGTATAAGTCCTGGACCTAACCGAATTCGAACGTGAGAATGACGGTCTTACACAGTCAGACGGAAAAAAAAGACTATAAAACTTTAACCAATGACCCGATTAAAAACGTCCATTCGTCACCAAGTCCAAGTGCAACGAACATAGACTCTACATGTTTCTTGATTGCTAGGATACAATTAAACGCTGACCAACTAAGGCCTAATTGAAATAAAACAAGCGATGTTGAAATTGCAAGTTGCATGTCGCTCCTTGCGATTTTCAAAAGGGAAAACTGAAAATCACAACTAGCTATTTTTCTGCCTAAGAATGCTACTTTCATACCTTTTTGACGTTGCTTGGTTGACAATTGACCTCTTCCATTTCATGCATGCTGATGGCCTTGCGTGAGTACAATTCATCTATAATGTCATCACACTGGATATCGCGCTTTAACTCTGATAGGTGGAAGCGAATGGCCTCGGCAATTGCGGCATCTGGAGAATATTGAAAAGCGAGTGGAGGATACAAGATACAGAACCAATATCACGACAACCTTTTAGAGAAACACACCAAAGTCAAAGTTGTGACAGAATGAGATGAAAGACACATTGAAATGACTGCTGACATTCATGGTGTTTTGCACGCATAGCACAATAAAAAACTTATTAAATAGTTGGTTTAAACATTTTTCTACGACGGAATTCCTAATTTGAACTGCATAAAAACGATTTGTATAGACAATAACAATCTTGTTATTGATTTCAGTCATATTGTTTTATATCAATCGGGCAAATGAAAAATGATACATTATAGGTAAAACCGTGTGCTTACAACATGAATTTTTATATAAGAGACTACTATTCAATACGAATTAATAAGAGACTACCTTCAAATTCAAACTTGGACCCCGATCCAGAAACATCCCCAGCCTGCACCGTTGTACCCTGCCTAACTTCCTGTGACAACTTCATAATATCCTCATTCACTTTCTTCCTTAGTTCATTGACCTCATTCTCTAATTGCTGTACCCTTTCACTCGCCCTTTGCTCCGCCCCTTCAGCCCTCGTTTTGGCATTTTCCAGCTCTTTGACCCGATGATCTAGTTCCTGCACCTGTCGCTCGAGGCGCTCGCATCGCTCATATTGATCACGTGACATTCGGGACATTTCACGCTTCAGTTCCTCGCAGCGATGACATGCCAGTGACACCTGTTGTTCAACGAGATTGAGCGGGTGCGAGATAACACTGGATAAGTAAGCAATGACTTCGCTGTAATCTACTTCCCGACGTGGTTTCGATTTGGCCCAATCAAGTGCGGTTTTACCTTTGTTGTTCTTAAGGGCAAGGTCAGTATCCGGTGTGATTGCAATAACGGTTTCGATATGGCCTCGTTCACAGGCTTCGTGCAGTGCAGTATTTTGGCGCGTATTGCACCTATTTGCGTCGGCTCCTCGTTCTAATAATAAGCCAACCGTTTCATGTCTATTCCGTGCTGCCGCGCTGTGTAATGCAGTCCAGCCTTCTCCATTTGTACTCGCGATATCAGCGCCATTATCCAACAAATAAGTCACCACATTATGATTTCCGGCGAATGACGCACATATTAGTGGTGTGCTCTGTTGTGTTGTCCTTATTTGGATATTTTCCGTGTTATGCCGTATGAGATACTGTGCTTTTCGCAGTATATCCGAACTGGTTCCATGGCTACTAAAACAAACACGATGGATCGCACACCATCCGTCCCCATCTACAAAATCATCCCTCGCACCATGATCCAATAAAAGGACAACAAACACGTTTTTATTTACATAACAAGCAAAGTTTAACGGTGTAATGCCTCCTTTCCAGTCTATTTTTGGATTCCGAATCTGTTCACGTGTCACGTGTTTGTTTATATGTGACGTCACGTGACTGGAATCCAGAAGGCGCGTAAGTAGGTCAAGGTCGCCGTCGTTGCAGGCCTGGACAAGGTCACGTGATGTTATTCGGGTTGAAGCCGACACTGTGAATAATGATATAACCAATAAGTTCAAAATAAAAAGTCTATGAATAACCAAACAACAAAACGCTGCTGACGTTGATGAGACATTGAGTTGTAGGCCAATATGAAAATGTTCCTGGTGTCCTTTTTATGTCAAGGACGTAGATAAGAGGTAATATAACGCTGTTCATTCGAAATCAGGACGTCAAAGAACACATGGAAAACTTTCATATGAACCAAAATTAGATAATTGAAATCTAATATCTAGTATGTAATATGTTAAATATAAAAACAAGCCACGCACGCCCCTTGTCGAGTGGAAAGTGGTATCCTACGAACTTTATGTCCAATTCGAATTTAACTATCATTGAGGCTTCATAATAATCTTTTATAAAATATGGTTATTAATGGATTTTACCTGATAACGCGTTAGAGAACAAATGTAACGTTTAGCGTTTAGCGTTTATCATGAGAAATTTACAAACGCGCGGCACTGTATATGTAATCAACAACATAATTTTGTTGTATTGCTACATATTTAAACTATATATTGCGTTCACACATGAATGTCATATTAAACCAAATAAAATAAAATGTAAAACTTACTTTTATTGCCATTTTATTATCCGAATACTCTATTTACAAAGTCATAACCACAAGTTCCTTAAAATACCATTAATTTACAAGGAAGTTTTTTTTGTAATAATGGTTTGCGTTATTATATAAGGGCTTTATATAGAGAATGTTTGTGATTATTTACATTTACTCAATTCAACGGTCTGTAAATAAGTGATTTATCGTTTTGGTATGCTTTTATGGTACGATTCCTTTACTTAACAATTGAGAAGATTCAATGAACCAAACTATGTTAACATAACCAATGAGGTATGAAAATTTAATGTGTTTGATTATGCATATATTTGATAACAATTATCATTTTCATTTTTTAGAAACAAATATTTGTCATGAAATTTTATGTTCCTGAAACTAATCAATAATGTTCAACGATAATATTGTTAAATATCTAGATATAAATTGTCATCGTTTACTTTGAATTTTATATATAAACGCAAGCCTCATCTAATCAAAAAATAAAACTATTTTATTTGTTTGGGAATAATGGGATTTTCTTATCAATATCAGCAATAAACATAAATCATTTTTATTAATTAGCTGCATGCGGGACTTTGTGTAGAGACGGAAAGGGCTTGAGTGACTTCATAGACAGGCGCGGATCCAGAAAATATTGAACCTGGGGGGCGCAACTGTATAAAATATCAGGCTGAACCGGGGGGCGCAAATTAATTTTTTGTCTTACATATAAGGGCGAACAAGGGGCGTGCGCCGGGTGCGCCCCAATCAATATCCGTGCCTGATAGACCCTTTATCATCAGCGGATGAAAGAACATATTCCAATTAGATAAATTGAAAATAAAGATGAGCTCCAGGAAAAAAATATTTAAACATAGATTTTATGTCAAAGATGAAAATGTATACTTTATAGCTTTCTTGTCGTTAATGCGAAAAAAATATGGAAAAGAGCTCAGTTTCTTTAATGTAAATAGTAAAACATTCTCGAAATGCTATTACATCGAAATGCTATTACATCTTCTATAATGTAATGTAGAGAAACGAAATACAGTATGTATGCCATGTTGATTAAAACGCTTTAATTGACTAATATTTTATTTTGGTACTGATTGTACTAATGCAGCAGCAAAAGAAACACTCTTTTTTGGATGTATTTGTTTTTAAAGATGAAAACAAACTTTTGTGAATTGTATAGAAATTCTATTAAAAATGTCTGAGTGAAAAAAAAGATCCGTCAACTTTGCGATTCCTGAAAAAATACACAAGAACAGGTTTAATACCATATCTATATTTTGGATTATTATATGATGGGGTTGTAACGCGCGTTTTGATTGGCCGAGAGCAAGTCAATAATACTCAATGTTGACTTGCTGAGGAATTGTTGCATGAAATGTTATCCGAGTAATATAAACAAAGAACATTTTTCATCATTTCACATTTCATTTTCGTCGAAACATCGTAGTTTTCATTCCAAATTTGAAAATTCATTAAAATCAATAAATCGACATTTATGTATTGTATTTTTTAAACTCGACTTGCGCGTGTACTCTGTGGTGTAGTGGTTAAGGTACTCGCCTGCGGATCGAGAGGTCCCGAGTTCTAGCCCGATCACTGGCACATCTTAATGTTTAATTTTTATATTTTCAGTAAAATATAAAAAAAATACTAAATAAATCAATTGTTTTAATGCTGTTATTTGACAATCAAGTGATGTATATTGTCGATTTTGAATAATGTTGAAGTATCGAGTCCATTGTTCTACCGACTGAGCTAATGAGGACAACTGAATGTTGCGAAATAAAGTTATATATTT
>LQRL01183798.1:1219-11980 GCA_001703475.1 Hydroides elegans
GTACTGGACATGATGAGCATTGAGCATGTGTCACAGTGCTTTTATATAGCGAGCCTTGATTGATTACGTCAATGACGTATGCAGTATAAGTGACACACCCCTTTTTGAATGAGCCATTTAGGGGCCAGGGATTCCGCTCAATGGTTTCAGCATGGCGAAAAAAAACTTTTTGATTTAGGGGATTGTGTCTTAAAAATTAAATATCTTCTATACCAGTTATCAAAATATTAAAATTCAATATAATCATGCTTGTTTATATGTCATTCACTTTTGGGAGGCGTGTCTGAGTAAAGCGTTTTTCGAATATTTGGAATAAAAAACGCTTCCAATAGGTTTAAATTATCTTTTTTTTGTAGGATAGTCCTTATTTATTAAAAACCAAAATGACCTGTTTATTGAAAAAAGGCACAAATGTCGTTTTTGTAAAGGAAAAAATTGCAGATAATAATACACGAAGGGTCCATATCAACATGGTTATTGACCCGAGGGAATTAAATGGTAATACCCAAGCCCGTGGTATATTGCCCTGTATATTGCTTATACCATATGATAAATATTTATATTTATACTATACTTATGATTTATAAAAATGTTATCAATGTTATCAGCAGTAATCATATACACACCTTTTGAAGTGAAGGACGTAGTGCACGCTACTGTTCGCTGAATATCGATTCCCTCAGGCAGCAAGAAGGAGCAGTCGGACGTATAGTGAAAGTCGTCAAAATTGGCCTCAAAGATGGCCGCACGCCACCCGGGGTCACGGCCACCTTCTTTGGGGAAGCCATAGAGGATGTTGTAGCCACTCAGGACGAACTCCAGACCAAAGAAGGAACCGTAGATATCGGAGGGACAGTCTGGAAACAAAAAGGGGCAACAAGGAACATATGGGATTTCAAAAGAGCGTTGACAAGCACGGTGTCGGGTGCATTAAGCGACGTTCACACGAAACAAAGCGCAAAATATAATGCACGTTTCGGGGGAACAGAAGGGAATATATACTTTGCTTTATAAAAATGGGGCTTTATGTTTGAGGCGCACAATTGTGTTTTTTTGTATTTTTTTAGAAACGAATGAGCGAGGCCTTATACTTGGTTAAGCGGTTGAGCTATGAAATAATTAAACGCTTTAAAAGGGGACATAATCGCTTTACGCATTGAAAGATAAACGTTACCCCCTGAACGCTGGACGCATTAAGGTGGAGGTGAATAATAGGTTTGGTCACTGAGGATGATGTGGGATTGGTTAATGTCTTTGACAAGCGCTTGTTGTGAGTAATGTGTCCTAATTGTGTTATAATGTGATTGATGATGTGCACCATGGTTAAAAAGGACCGACATACGAATATTAGGCTATGTAACGTGGTTGCTGATTGTGAAACGAAATGTATATTTCCGTTATATTTTGTTGTATGATTCTAAGATACACTCAGGGCAGCTTTGAGAAATAAGTATAGTAATAATGAAAAGGAATAACATAACAGAGTTTAAGGGTGTCTTGACTGTAAGTATAGTTATAATGTCAAACAATACATTTGACATTTATTTTGTAAGCACAATATTATTTAAGAATTATAATACAGTATTACAATAAAGCTCAATATTCAAGAAACATTATCTTATGCGTGGCGAATAAAGTCTGTCAATTCTCCGAGGCGGAAGCAAAAAATAGTCTCACGAGAGCAAATGCCTCGAAGAATTGACTGATTTCATTCGTCACGAATTGAAGTATTGTTTAAATTACTACAGCATTGCATCTGAATGGCGAATTCATTAAAACAAGAAATTATAATAAAATCCCTGGAATAGCCAAAACTAAAACTGTTTAAGTAATTTGATGTTGTCCCTTCAGTATTGCTTAAACAATGACTAAAATTAAATAGATTAAAGAGTAAGATAGTTTCTCTCTATTTAGTCCGTTTTGATGAAAAGTTCAAAGTCATGAATAACTCACTCTCGCTTCCAAATCCGCCTCCTCTTCACGTGGCGCTAATTGAAAAAGGAGTTCCCGCACCTCTGTAACGAAACGATTTTTGCCGGTTTTATAAAGCCATTCATGTTATGTATATGATAAAGTACGAGGTAAGTCCATTATCTAAAATATTGGACAGTTCCGAGGCGCAACCGATGAGTCTGTACAATGTTTTTAATAATGGAGTTGATCGAGTACTATAGCCTACTTGGTTTACAGTACATTATTTAAGATAATGTACTCTGAATACAAAGGAATTATATCACTAGTGTAAACTAACTAAATCTAAAAGGCGGGATATTGATGAACAGAAGGGCACCCAAAGATCATATTTGTTTACTTTGGCATAAAACCACTTGATACATTAAAATGTACAATAAATGGTCAGAGTTAGAACAAAAATCAACAAAAAGGATATCCGTATTTTTTAGATAGCTACCTATTTTCAATGCAATTCAATTATAATTCGCTATACAAATTAAGTTGAAATTTCGAATAAAACCATTAGAAAGATAATTATTATTTGAAATCTTAAATTCTTTTGGCTGGATGACAATTTTTAAAGTGTGTGGCTAGATCAATTTTGAAAAGGAACACATTTTTGAACGGCATCTTGTTGGGTACCTTTCATGAACAGTTTAGGATAACAGTGATTAGTCAAAATTTTATGTTTTTGTAAGTCACTGTTCAACATCAATATCATCTAAAAGATTGTTTTATAAACAAATTCGTGTCTCATACCCTAATAACTGTTCACCTAACGATGTTAAACACTTACATAAATTAATTTTAATTGATCAGAAAACAACATGTATATTTAAGAATGTTGACGCATAATTGTAAAAGTAGAATATACAATGTAACTGCCCATATAAGTAAATTTAGTATCCCCATTAATAAACAGATTTTGTTTTTATTTTTTCCATCAATATTTTACCTTGGAAAAAATGATAAAAAAATCAAAATGCAATTAACATAAATTGATCAAGTTTTTTAATAAAAAATGACGGGTTATTTCTTTCTAACTATCGTAAGCTTGTTTGATTCAGAACCGTTGGCATCGTATTTATAGATCCCACCACAAAGGTGGATTTCGAGGTTCGGGGGCAGCACCCCTGTTATCACTAAATCAAAATTATTCTAAGGTAATATTGCATCTCAAGGAGTAAGAAATCAAGTAAACAAAGAAACGCATCAGCAGCAAAACCAAATATATACATTTTCGTGAGAATTAGTCAGTTGTCAGAGGAGTATAAAAGCTTGAATCTGTGGTTTTTTTTCGCTCGATCTTTGTTTCGAGAATAATGGATCAAAATAAAAAGTTGCTTAATTCAAAAAACATTTTTTTCTCCAATTCACCTAAGTTTAAGACAGCATATCTTGTTTAGTTTCACTTGTTATATTGTGAAATTGTATTTCCTCCAGTTAACACTGGTAAAGTATATGCTATTTGATAAATAGATAAACAATTGATAATGCATTTATGTTACTATTCTACTTCCCTCTTTAAAACATATGTCACTAAATAAGCTGGGCAACCGTCTCTGAAAATGGCAACGCCCGTCTTAATCTTCGGAAACATCTCCGAAAACGGTGACGTCTCTAAATGTGGATACATCGTTATATGTAAAAACTAAATTGTCGCTCCCCGTTCGGTCTAATATCATATATTAGTAGTTCAATATTTACTGGATCCGTGAAACTTCTTTATTAAAGATGATGCCAGTGTCACTTCCATCGTAATTCATAGAATTCGACATGAATTATTTCACTGAAGTGACATGTCACACAAGTGATAAAACCTGCTTTTTGATAATAAACTGTTAATGTCTACACCTTAAGTCTTTGAACCTGAGAAATCACTCGCAAATTATTATTATAATTTTTTTTTGCCTACCTTCTTTGAAATTCTCTAGCGCTGCAGCTCGACATGATGCCACAAGAAAACAGGCACAAAGAGCCGCTTGCAATCCAAGAGTCGCGAACTTCATATTTTTGAACGTTACGTTGCGAGCAGCCCAAAAATAAGGTGCCCATAGTAGCGGGCCCTTCCTTTTTAAATCCCCCGAAAATCACAGGCATAAAGTCTTGACCCGTTTATAAGATGGCATTTCACAGTTGACCGCTTGTAAACTCGTAAACAGATTATCAAGCACCAGGGGATGTTATATAAATTTAGATTAATATGATGTAACATTAATATGACACAGTGACCGAAAGACCCAAATCTATTTTGGATTAATAGAAAACACGAAAAACATTATGGTCAGGTCTGAATCTAAAAGAAATACGAGTTGTAGGTGCAAATAGAAGATATTTGAACGTTTATTTAACATACACTAAAGTTTATATTAAAACAATAAATTTCTATCAAACAAAGAAATAATCAACAATTACTACTTGGTTTCATTTTTTTTACAACTAAAACACCTTGTTAAAAAGTTAACAGTAGATAACATAGAAACGTTGGTATTTGGACCAATATAAAAGTGTCCTGACGTCCTTTCCATCAACGTCCCGTCAAAGTAAAACCGATACCAGACGATCGTTCACCCGACTCATGAACGTGAAAAGGCATCGGGAATCGTGTCATATGAAACCAATTGAAGCCGTCCTTTTGACATTGAATCCGAAAACAAAATTGTACGTACAACCCTTGTCGAGCGGGATAATGCTGATAATCTGGTCAAAAATACATTATTTACCATCTTTGCGATCACGAGACAAAAAAAAAACATACATTTTACCCACTCGGTAAGGGTCGTCCATAGAATGTCGCATTCGGAGGTGACGTTGCGAGGAAGCTTACTTTAGGCCAGTATGAAAGTTTTCCTGACGTCCTTTTACATCCTGCTATCCGTAAATCGTAATTCGTGCGCCCGAATCGAACGCGACGTCGATGTAACGTTTTTTTCTACAACCGGGACGAATAGGGACGTCTGGAAAACTTTTATACGGGCCCAAAGTAGGGCGTCCGCTCAACGTCTGTGGACGTCTTGCCAAATGGGGAGGGTCAACGTAAATTAGATTTCGGCAAACAATGTGACTGATCTGAACAAACGACAACAAATTATATAAAATGTTTTTGACGATGAACCCAACATGGTAAGGGTCAGTGGTCACGTGGGGTTCATAATGCGTCTATCCAATTAGCAAGGGGTTATTTATAGAACATTGTTAAAAGAAAATAAGAAATAGGAAGATAACATTTTCAGCAATTACATTTTCGGTTCATGCCTTTATGAACTAGTTCCCACACTTCAAAACAATATTTGAAGTGCACCTCACGAGCTGTTCCTAAAGAATGTGCTCCCCACCAAGTTCTAGCTGGCTTGGGAATTTTGAGAAAATAATCTCTACCTTGGAGATTTTAGTAGCTCGAGAAACACTTTTTAAAGATTTTCGAAGAAGTGCGAATATTTTTTTTTTTAAGTTGATTGAAGTTACATGTAAATGTCTCATAAACTGTTACTTGCAATATTTACTCGATGGGACATGATGTTTAGTTCTATAATTTCATTGATATAAAAATTAATTCTGTAAAATTTGACTAACTGTTTTTACAATGTATCTGTTTTTTTTGTTTGCAAAAATGAATCTTATCGACACCTTTAAATGAGACATAAAAGGGACGTCATTTTGACGTCACGTCCGAAAGCGACTTTATGCGTAGATTCTATGACCCTTGTCCAATGAGATAACGCTGATCATCTGCTTATGATGATGATTCTGATAATTTTAACGATTACAAAAAGGGCGACATTTTTGGGTCAACCTTTAATTAAATTAAGCAACAATGTGACCGATGTGAATAAAAAGCATCATTTGAGATTGCATGTTTCTAAATATGAACCCGAATGTATACTATCCGTCAAAAGAAAGTATAATCCTAAATTGGTGAATATCTTCGCGAGTTCTCAATATTCGTGATTGAAATTTTCACCATTGTCATTCAATGTAGCTTTCTATTCAATTCTATAGTTTCATGCCAATAGATTAATGGTTAAGGTGCTAACTTTGAGTAAGGGTCAACACCTTATTTTTAAGTGGAAATCAGTTATGCTTATTCTGATTATAATTTGGGACTGTAGACTAAAGTGTGTAACGTTTATGCCAGTTTTCACAATTTTATTTCCAATTTTACAAAACACACATAGCCACGTCACGCACCCATCAACATTATTGTGATCAGGCTATGGGGATGCGAAGTCCGGTAATTCTGTAAGAACACTAGTAAGCCACTTGTAATTGTTAAAAGCTATATTTTATTGTTCGCAACATCACAATAAATTCATATGGAGTAACGCGGGTAGACAATAGAATAGGCGGTGCAAGTTAGAAATGTCGAATCGGGATTGAGAGATCCAGATGTTATACCTGTGTAGCCGGTTTCGCCGTGAGGCGGTCAAAGCGAATAAATCACTACACCCGACAAATAGTCGGATTAGTCCAAAAACGTTTAAACGACGTTTGCGCGGAAACCGCTTTACGCAGAACGTACGTTCGAAACCGCGAAGTCTGCATCGACGATAAAATTTTGCGAACAAGTATCGCCTTATTGATACGAAACCTCTCGCATAGCGCCCCTTGACATTTTGCATCGAGCCCATTTTCAACTGAACCACTCATATGGCTGCCAAGGGGCGTGTAGGGGCTTCGGGGATCATTTTGTAGCTTGTTCTTTAAACTAAGTTGACCGCTTCTGGGAAGGTTATGTTATGGTTTGAGGTGTCATCCGATACGGCTAGAAGCCTTAGCTACGGCGTATTGACGAAAACTTAACGACCAATCGTTACATTGACCCGTATATTCGTGACTTTACCGTTAACTGCGATTTATGCACGGCAACAGGCTGAGGGTAGTCATCTTTAACATTTCAGAAATTCTAAACCAATGATGATAATCGATATTTTGAAAAGAGAAATCTTTAGAAAAAATGATGAAATAATGTGCTCTATAAATTGCAATATGATCGAATAAATAATAATACTAAAATTATGTGTTTGAAATAAGATTATACTTTCTTTTGGCGGCTAGTATATGTTAAGGGTCGGGTCACTCATTGTATAATGTGTCTACCCAATTAACCAAAGGGGGTTAATTTTGAGCGCTCGCTCGATAGCATAATAAGAAGACACAAATTGCTTATGATGATTGAAATTTTCTTGTCTCTTGTTGATGGGCATCAAACATTTCATGCAAAGAACATTTATATAGTATTTTCAGTAAATAATTCATTTAATGGTCAACAAAAGTATAGCACACAGTCGGTGAAAGGCACTTCATTCGGATGAACAAGAAAAGTTTATGACCCAAAAGTTTATCCTTTTATGTGATTTGAAAACGGATTTTGGGGTCTCATTGTGAGGTGCTATCATCCATAATTTTATCTTCCCAATTTAAACAAAACGTAATCATTGCGTACGTGGAGATCAATTGCATCTTGAAACTATAAGCATGTTACAATCATTCTTAATATTAAGGTATAATTATTCTCTAAAGCCCTGCTTTGAATTGTCCACATTTCGTTTCGCACATAATCAAAAGCGTGTTGATTTTCATTAAAAAAATCAAGAGTCTTTTATGAAACATACATATCCAACGTCGCTTTTGTTCGTTCACGCAAAACAGGCTAAACAATGCTCATAACCAGTTTGTAATGTATCCTATGCAATTTCACTTGAATATCATTCCTAGAAATTCAAACATGTTCGAGCAATAAAATTAAAGTGACGTTTTTATAAAATACGTCCAACGTAAACATAAAAGGCGGACATCTTTCTGGATCTTTGGAGACCCGCAACTGTATAGACATGGTACTCAGTTGACATTATAGGTTATGTATATATTTGGTACATAATTGATAAAAATCTACCAAATACTGTTTATGTTACAGGAGTTTGAACAACCGGACACTTCTTTTGTTGTCGAGTATAGAAAGCAATGATGACGAAGATAGTAACATGTAGTTCGTTATTAATGCCTTGACTTTTCTTGGCGAAACGTTCCCTAAGACACCCATGAATATACACACCTTTGAATTATGTGCAATGGTGGATGTTTGATTTCATTCGATGACAGGTTATTCATGTTACCCTATCAAATTTATTTTCGTATTGTTTGGAATTTTATTGGTTCTCATGATTGCTATTACAAACCGTGAAGATCCCTCTACAGATTTGCGTTTGTAGCCTATATTGTCCACTGATATTTTAACTGCATGTATAAACCATAAATTTAAGATATTATTATTATGCTAATAATATGATGTGTGGCATTTTTTATTGAACAGAATGACATATTTTCATATCGACCAATCAATGTATTTGTATTCGTTCTTTGGCTTTATTTGTTACGGCATCTGAAGTGCAATAAGTAAAAATTAGTGCAACTATCTATTAAAGTCTAACTTTGTTTAACATCCTGCAAAATTAGACAGTTTGGGCATTTTGCTTAAATTTGATAAAAGTATATTTGGATATTGAGGATAACACCAAATAGCAACCACAATGAACATTGCGCAAATAACAAATGCAAGAAAATCAACGCACCTAAGTAGGATTACCGAAAGGGTCATCCCGAGAATACATTTTTGCCCAAACTCTCTTTTGCCGCCTGGCGAACCACTACAAATACGCTGACGAAAAGAGCAACTCTGAATCCATAATTAAGAGATCACGTTTTTGAAACGTATGCGATACAGGCACAATCGTAACAGTGCAATGACTTAACCAAAAAGAGAGAGAAATAGCTATCAGATGATTAGTTTCAGGATAAAATAGTTAAGACACACCTTAGCCGAATAATTATATGAGACATATCATGATCACATGGTCGTTCAACAGGCCTATTATCATATACTACACATGTCGATTATTCTAATGTTTCCAAAGGTTCTTTTCAATTATCTTTATTTTTTATTGATTGATGGCCCTTCTATTGGAGAAAAGAGTTTTAAGCATAATATATAAGAAAGATGATTGAGATTTCAATTTCATTTGATTTTAATTTCATGAATGAAGCCATACACCGTAAAATGACCAGCTTTCTCCCCCGAGTGACCTGACCCTTAATTATTACACACTAGCTTTTCCTTTCAAACTGTTTGTACGAATTTGTTTTTGTCGTTTCATCTTTTCATCTATGTCACAATGGTCGTTTTATTTGGACAGGAATGACCCTTAAGATAATAAACTTTAATATCAATTAAAAAGTTGTCATCACAACGGCACAAATCCAAGCGTTCTTGACCTAAAGGGTAGCATCCTAGCTTTGCCCCATAACTTTGGGAAATAATCAGTGGAGCATTTACGCATGGTTACCATAAAATAAATTATATACAACCCACTCCGTAAGATGGTCCCCAACATAGAGAGGATGTTTTAATATGGGCCTATATGAAGTTTCCGGACGTCCTTTTCGCCACAGCAAAGAACATATTTTGATTCAACATCGCGTCGAAGCCGGTTGTTAAAACGACCTTCATTCGACGTCGTTACATTGCAGCTATCATACGGGCTCAAAATAGAACGTTATTGTGACGTTAAGACCAAAAGCTATCCATGCTGAGTGCAAATAGGAGCACCCAAAAGGTATATTCGAAAACAAGTTGCATAATTTCATCAACAATGATAACTACATGAATACAAAGAAAAGTTTAGATGATAAAAACATTGTTGTTCATTTCATTACCGAAGAAGAATGTGCAAAATCGGGGAAAGATATCATGAATTAACAAAAAAAAAAGATAAACAGGTAGGTACCATACACATATTTTGCTTTAAAAATCGATTTGGAGGTTTGCTATAAATCCTATGACCAAAACAATTCTATTATATGCGTCCTTATATTATCTTATATGTCAATCTACAGCCATATTGGGAATAAAATTGAAAATGATACTTTTTATTTAAGTGATAATAGTTATAGCAAAAAAAAAGATATACTACTTTGTTCACCAACGCAGTAAAATTTAACTATAATTTTTCATTAACGTTCGTTTTTGTTCATTGGATCCTCCTATGCTAAAATTAACAAATTGTGTTGGTTTACTAGGGTTTTTGGTTTATACTGAGAGTTAAAATAGCATCTTATAACTAGTCCAGTCTTCTTTGTTTCTCGTTTTAACTGGCCAGTATAAAACGACCAGTCGCATTAGCGCGGTCATCATTTCGGAAAGCTGTATCAATAGCTTAAAAATAAATTTAATTGAAAATGGAATTCAAAGCAGCTTTTGTTGGTTTCTGCCTTTTTGCTGCAGTTAGTCGAGCGGCAGTTTTGGAAAACGTCAAACAGGGTAAGACCAGTATTTTTTTTTTGTCTAAAAGGGCCAAACAATTTATGAGTTAATCTGGAATTTCAAAGTTTAATAAGTAGGTAAATCCTATTTTAATCAAACATGCTTGACTGTTATATCTCACCCGGCAAAGGTCGTTCATAGGTCGTCGCATTCGGACGCGACGTTGAATACAAATACAAATACAAATTGTTCATTTATATAGCGCCCGTGAAAACTGCATACAGGCGCTTTACATTGTGAAAACCTAAAACGCTTTACTAAAGTAATGTGTTTTGAGACGTGACTTGAACACAGTTAGAGACTTTGTGTTTTTTAACGAAGATGGTAGTTGGTTCCAAATTCTTGGCCCAGCTCTACTAAAGGCCCTGTTACCAATACTCTTCTGATTTGAGACGTTGAGAGAACAAACCACTTTGGGCCCATTTGAAAGTTTTCCGGGCGTCCTTTTTCGTCCCGGCATCCGTAAAACGTAATTCATACGTCCGTCTAGG
>LQRL01183799.1:0-11594 GCA_001703475.1 Hydroides elegans
GCCCCCCCCCCCCCCCCCCCCCCCTTTCTCCAAAGTACAAAAACCTGGAATTAAATATACATTTTTGTTAACAGACTCGAAGACGAATTTGTCCTACGTCGCAGCACCACGTCCGACTCGATATCCGAAAACACCGACGACCTTCGCGGTTCCTCGCGCCGCGGTTCCACTTCCGCCCGTCGATCCATCTTCCGGCGGAACAAAAGCGGGACCGGAAGTGGGGGCGGGGGACCGAAAGGAAGCGGAAGTCATCAACGGAATAACTCGAAGGACAGTCGCGAGCTGACGTCGTTTAGTGATGTTTCGCTCAATAGTGATTCGCTGCCGATACTGGATGGTTAAGATTTTTGTTCATTTAGAAAAAATGCATGTACAATGTACATGTACCTTGTACAAGTAGACAAAACATATCCTGTTATAAAGAGTTTACATGTGTTTTGGAGTGAATTACGAAATGCCATGTCACACGTCTTCATCTTTTACATTTCAAATTTATATCATGAATAAATAATGGCGATACATTTACCTTACTTAATGCACATGTACTTTACAGATGGAACCCTGCTGACTTACGAGCGCGTAGAGCGACAGGATAGCAACCGCTGCCGACCCGTGCTTATCTTGGGGCCGCTGATCTCAAATTCGATTTATTTAAGTATATTGTTTAACTATGCAATATGAAGACATTATGTGTTTCTATTCCTAGATGGCATCCTCCTTACATACGAGCGCGTCGAGCGACAAGACAGCAACCGATGTCGGCCTGTGCTTATCTTGGGGCCACTGGCCGAACCTCTTATCGATAAGATGACGTCAGAGTCACCTGATAAGTATCAACGTTGCGAACCAGGTTAGTGTTTATGTTATCACATAATGTAATTTTCAAGGTGAATACATACTATATTAATTAGACATAACCTACATTTATATGACTATTGGAGAAAGCGAGTCTCTCAATATGTATTTGGGGACCATTACTCATGAAAAAGTATGACAATGTCTAATGTGTATGAAGATAACACTGCCAATGTCGATAAATTGAATTGATGTTTTAATCATAAATAGTCACCAAACACACCGCAAAAGGTCCAGATAAAATCCATCCTTTATAAATAAAATCTCAATCGCTTGGCCTTATTTGACGTATTTTCGTTCCACTTTTTGCAGAGAAGATCATCAATCCTCAGATGCCTCTAGATTTCGCAAATGACAACACGTACATTACGATGCAAGCGAATGACGGGCTGTACGAAGGGATCCGCGCTGAGACCGTGCAAGAAGCTATTGCAAATGTGAGTTGATTATCTTGGGATAAATTGGATTTATTGCAAATAAAATATTCAGAAAGAAACTTTTTCGATTTAAAATTAAATTATTCACCAACTTTTATTCATGAAACATAAGTAATAACAATAATTACAGTTTTGACCTTCATGGAGATAGGTGGTATAAGAACTATTAATTAAAAACAATGTTTCGTGCGAATTATAATACAAACATGTACGATAACGTGCATTCCATATGCATGTATATATTTGTTCTTTCATTTCCAGAATCGACATTGTATGCTTAATGTTCACCCAGATGCTATAGAGAAATTCCATCGAGTTAACATTTATCCCATCGTCGTTTATGTCAAACACGAATCCGCAAAGCAAATAAGGTAAGTTGGGTCTGATTGTGTGAGACAAAGGAAAAGTAAAGGCTGTTTCACAACACATGTCATAAATAATTCAATTTCTTTAAAATGGTATAAATGCACTAATAATATAGTTATAGAATATCTGTTGAGAATACATAAACATTACTCCATACTATTACGGTTTGATATAACTTATTCTCAACTAAGACACCGTATTACTTTCAGATCCATCTTCAAAGCATTTCGGTATCTATTTTCTGTATCCATTATTACTTATATCTTTGAGTATCAAAGTCAAAAGCACGTTCCCCGCTAAACGATATGATCAATGTCACGCTTTTCCATGCACCTTACATTCGTATTCATTTGATGAAATCATTCGTAGCGCTTTCCCGTGAAATATGATTAAATACGAAAAAAACTACCCAACAATTTCACAATACAGTGACTCCTTAATTATGAAATATACATACGATAAAACGTGATTCGAAATGTACTACCTCTACTTTATGCATTTCAATTATTTCACCTTTTTGACTGAGTCGATTCAATTAGAAGTCCCATATTATACTGTGCTTAAAAATCAAAATTTAACAACAACAAAATACACTATTGAGTATTCTTTATCTTCATTGGAATCAATTTGTCACTTCATTTGTTCTGTATCAATATAAACAATTGATGTGAAACTCAGGTCATTGCAAAATGCTTTTGTCTTACGAGGAAAAAATCACACAGCTTAATCTTTACATTTTCGTAGTGATAACCTTCCAAAATAAAATAATGTGCAGATTGGTTGTTGTCCCATATATGTATAATTATTCAACATATTTACTTTTGAATCCTACAGAGAGGTGAAGGACAGTCAGTTTGCGCGTGAAAAGATGAGCAACAAGCTGGCCAAGGAGTTATACCAGCAGTTCTGTGACTATGAAAAGAAATACAAACGCATGTTCTCGGGTTAGTATATGTTTAATACAAATTGGTTGTACCGAAATCGATATTATTTTGAGCATAATATTTTTGCAAAATGATATTAAATACGTACTTATAGAAATGATATTTGTTTATTCAAATTTGGTTACCCGTAAGTTAAAAAAACATAACTTGCATTTACACATGATTATGAAACAGCAGTGAAATCAAGTCAAAGCTCGTTAACAAATAAAGAAACAAGGATTGTCTTTTTGCAATAGCGTTACTCTTTTATGAGGAACTGTACTCATGTTATGTTTTTGAATAACAACTCTTGTTGATATTTTATATACCATTCATTTACAGATACTGTGAACGGTGGAAACCTGGCGTTTATGTGCTACCGGATCAAACAGGCAATCGACAAAGAGCAAAACAAACTGCTATGGGTACCCGCCGGTACCTTGTGATAAAAGCAAAACCGAGAACAGATTATACGTTGTACATTTATTTTTTACGGGAACCGACGGTATATTTTTGCTTCATCAATATTTGATAAGACAAACTGCTATGAGTACCCGCCGGTATTGTGTGATGGAAATGAATTTATTGTACAAATGAATTGTACGTTATGTAAAAAAAACTATGATGGCTTCACCACTATTAATGAGACAAACTGTTATGAGGTTCCGCTGGAACCTTGGATAAGGCACAAAAAGTGAGAAATTACATTGTACTTCCTGTATATAAAGCGTAAATTGGCTCGATGGCTTCACAACGATCGGAATACATTTTGTTTGGATATCAAAATGTAAGATACGACTCTTCGCTAATCTCTAACACTAAAACATTTAACTTCGCTTCAGCAAAAAAAAATGTTTGTGTAATTGTTGTTAGAACCGCTATGTGAAACCCATCGGTATTTATAAAAAACAGCGAATTGGATTTATTGCTTGATAAGAAAAAGTTGTAAAAGAAGTTCCTATTGGCCAGTCTGCTCAGAGCATTGATGTAATTAAAAATATATTGTCAATATAAGGTCATATATTAAACATACATAATCAAGAATGATAATACTAGGGAAATCTGGTCCCGAATATAAGACATGGGGAGAAAAAGTATCCATAGTTTAAGTTACTGAATCGACGTAGAACAGAATGGACTGTAAGCGAACCATTATTTATTTTATATAATTATCTTCGTTTAACAAAAAGAACGCTTTTTGTGAATTATTTCTCGCACGCGCTATGGTAAATGTGGGCAAAACGTCTTGGGTAATATTAAAAAGGTGCTGATCTTTTGTTCAATTGAATTTAATAAGAGTTAATGTTCTTATTCTTTAGACAATCGTGTACGATTGGAATAGCTTAATTTTTATGCTACAGTAACACATATATCATTAACAAATGTAGATAATTTCACATCGAGAGGAGTGATATATATATGAGGACGCTACCCTTGTCGTAACTACTTTTATAACAATTTATATTTTTAAAAATGGACCATTTTTCTCATGGTGCTTTTTAAAATGACATTCTGGTCACATCAAAATAACACCAAAAAGCTTGAAACTACTGAGTCTTTGAGTTATACAAATCAAATTTAGGAATACATATGTATCGAATTAGAAACATATTATGGTATATGGAATATAACCATTATGAATTCGATGTATCCAATTAATTATATAAGATATTAGTAAATCAATGTAAAGCTGTTAACTTTTATAATACATTTTGTTGCATAACCACCAAAATCATCGTATCAGCTTCTAGTCCATCCGACAAAGGGTTGAATATGATTTAACCCTACAAATGCATCTGCTATGGTTTAAGTGTAAGATTATATGATATATCGTGCTATCTTGTTTGTGGCCTGCATGAAGGTATGGTTCACGTATGCTTTATCAATGACTTTAAAGCGTAAAGTAAGATTTAGAAAAGGACCTTCATTTATCTTTATGTTTGAGGCAATGGTATTTTGCAAATACATGCATTATATCAAATATAGTTCATATTGCTAAAAGTATATTTTGTGATATGGAGGTTAAAAGAGGGAGTGTTCGAAACTTTCGCGGTATCAGAAACATAACTCATTTTCACGATTTCTGTTTGAGTTGGAAAATAAAATTGTATATGTTAATATGCTAAGTATGAATGCGTATGTGTGATAAGGGCGCAAGGGATGTGATGGTAGATATTTTATTGATCATTCGATTTTACCCACTGAATGGTGTTCTTTGGGGTGTAACCATAAATTTTACAATTGGTTGTGTATTTATATATTTTGTTGGAAAGGAAATTGTTATGCTTCTTTTCGCGCATATCAAGAAACGTTTCGAAAGTTTCGTTTTCATTTCAATTTTCGTCTTCAATTCATTTCGCAACTCATAATAGCAAGCTACGCTTTAAGTTTAATCAATTCGAATTTTAATCTGTTATTTGAATGATTCGATTGTAAATATTTTAGAGTAAAAACGTTGAGGCTCTTTAAGAATTTGTTGCTGGATATTTGTTATGTTTTAATGTACATCTAGAGAGTATTTCTTTATTCATATTATGGTTTATTGATATGGATTCTTTATTTACAACTTTCTTCGATAAAATCTAAAATGTTTTCTTAAACTTACACACGTTTTTCGTATGTGATTATGTTAAAAACATTTCAATGTGATAATTGTCAACGATCAACTTGATGTTTTTTCTATTTACCAGTTTATATAAACCCGTCAAAAAAAGTAACCGATATTTTTTTCACAGTTATTATTTTTAACTTTATAATATTTTCCAAAAGATAATATTTTGCACATACTTACTCCAACCATTTCCCAACAATAATGTAAACTTTGATTGTTGTTATTTGCTGAAACAATAGAGTAATGTGTAGAATAAGTTGATGGGGGTACCTAAGATTCCACGCAAAATCTATTGCCAGTTTGACTTCATGTCTTAGATGTGTAAAACTTTTGTTTCATAACATTCATTCTTTCATGTACCCATTGGCGGTTCCGAACAGTTTGATTAGAAACACGACGATGAGTTTGTTGCTCAAATTCATTGCGTATTGTGGAAGCTGTAGCGAAATGGTCATTTTCAAAATAATCAAGGAATAAGCAATTGTCATTAACGTCGGTACAAACGGGACGACCCGATCTAGGCTTATCCTTAACCTCGCCCGTTTGCCTGTTTTTGGATAGCAACTCACTAATCGTTGGTTGCGACACTCCGAATTCGCGTGCCAACCGCTTCTGATTCCAACCCGCTCGTGACGAAAGGGCAATGATTTGCCATCGGTCACCTCCAGATAAACGCGGCATGTTTATTCAAAGAGTTCCAATGGGTAAATGAAAGAATGAATGTTATGAAACAAAAGTTTAACACATCTAAGACATGAAGTCAAACTGGCAATAGATTTTGCGTGGAATTTTAGGCACCCCCATCAACTTATTCTATACATTACTCTATTGTTTCAGCAAATAACGACAATCAAAGTTTACATTATTTTTGGGAAATGGTTGGAGTAAGTATGTGCAAAATATTATCTTTTGGAAAATATTATAAAGTTAAAAATAATAACTGTGAAAAAAAATATCGGTTACTTTTTTTGACGGGTATATTTTAAATAATTTTACATGTCAAGTCGACATCTTTATCTTTAATTTGTTTAACTTAGTAATATTTTCGCTTGTCTTTCATATAAAGGCTTAATCAAAGTGTACTTGGGAGGTGTAACATATTTTGAGATGCTAATTAACATATTTTTGTTGAGGACCACATGGTGCAAGGATATAAGATTCACATTATTTATACAATATACAAATACTTTATTTTGTATATTCTAGATATTTTGGATGTACATTTTATTTTTAATGGCTTAAGAGCGATAAGGTTAGTGATTTTTTGAAAACTGATTTTTCGAGCAGTATTTTATGTTTCGTGAGTTGCTACAAAAAAGGATTGAATAAAACAATCAAGAGCTTGGCATTTTCTTTGTATTTTTCATCATTGACCATCTCATTAAATTAAATTGATTTCCATCCGTTTCATTTTTACGCATAGTTTTTAATGAATATCCTATTAACATTTTCTTAAATATACCGAACAAGTAAATAATTATTGCTAAGGGTTAAAACTTACATTGTAATGGCTTTACAACTTCCTTTTTTTACATAGCTGTATAGCTTCTAATAAGAATACATGTATATACATTTTATAACGGATTCTGCATTTTTGTTATGTATAATTTAACTTTGAAACATAATATTTTCTTTGAAATCCTGCGATTCTCTGACTGCATGGTGATACAGTTTAACGTATTATTGAAGAGGTCAAAATATCAAGTAAAATGCTTATTTCAGCAGTGCACAAAATTGTTTCTTAAACCTGTCCCCCGCATAATTAATTGGTCTATACCTCATGCCCAGTTAAATTCACTGTACCGTATCAAGGTTGTGTAGATGCTTAAATGACATAGGATGTTGACCATTGCATCTAAACCCCTTTCTGAAAATTAGCGTAATTCTACATTGAATGGAAAACAACATGTAATTCAAAACAGTTTGATTTGAGGAAGAACTTGCTTATGGAGGAAAAAGCTGAATCACGTTATCAGAAGCATAGCGTTACAGATTTATATAGAATCGTTGGTATTTCTTTTGATTATCATGGGTTAAACTTAGACTATGTTAAAATGGTATAGATATAAATCATACAAAATAGGTAACCTAAAAATGTTGAAAAAAAATACAGCAGAAAATAATTTAAAAAAATAAAATATCAAAACTAAAATAAACTAACAAGCCAACAATAATCTGTCCCATACCCTAGATGCATACAAGAATTCATTTGCCTTTACCTAATATCAACGAACTCTTATGTTGGTGCCAACCTATTCCGCTCTATCCCAGGGTTTTAATGCACCGACATATGTAGTATTTCACTTATAGTAAAACGGATGGCATCTGGAGTCGTATTTATTTCAAAATGCTATTATTATATATAAACTAGTGCAAACGTACTTCAAAACTAAGTTCAAAATACCAACATATCAACTCTCACTGATAATAATACGGATGATACGCCCTTCCACCCCTTTCATTCGAATTCCAATTGGCGAATCGCGACGGCTCTGGTCGCTGTGTGGTTTCGTAAGGGCCGCGAGTGTCGTCCGGGTATTCGCGACGATCTCTACGACCGCGACCGCCGCGTCGCGATTCTTCGTCGAGGAAGCGTTTGTCGCCATGGTCACCGCGTCTGTGTCGACGGCGTTCCAATCTGAAGTGATTAAAAGTTAAATGTACATAATATTGGATGCATCGAAATCTATAGTAACGTTTATAATAGACATGTTAAATCCTGTGATGTTGCAAAATTGAGAGACTTTTTTAATACGGAGGGCATTGGGGGTTTAATGAACCTTTATTAACGGCTTGATGAGACATATTAATGTGTCATTTTCAACGAAACCCTAAATCAAATCATATATTAAATTATTCGATATCAAATGTTTCTACAGGCATCTTAAATTTTAAACACTTGCTCAAGTTAGCAACCACCACAAGTAAAATAAGATCGATGCTGCAATGGTTAGAAATTTATATTTTACTATATGTTCTCATATCTTAAATTTCTAAAATCCAAACCTTAAAACAAACACTCACCCTTGGCAGTATCGCATACAGCAGCACGCCACCAATATAATAGCCATGGCGAAGAACGTACATCCCAGCGCCACTCCAACCGCAATCCCAATATCCGTCGCCTTCTTACTCTTCTTCTCCTCTACCTCCACACTCTCAACATCGGTCTCAACACACTGTTTTGTTGCGTCAGCCTCATAGCCCGAGGGACAGTTGGTCACACACTGTTCACCCAAGAAGAAGTAGGGGCAACCAGTGTCGCCGATTGTGAAGTCGCCGAAATCGATGGGTGCCTCGGTGACTAGGACGGAACACACGGTGGTCGGGTCGTCGCCTGTGTGAGTGGGCAGAAAAGGTTATTTAAAGTTAAAACCCCTTTATAAGCCATATTGAATCATCCATGGGCATTAACTACATATGTATTATCAATGAGGTGCCTAGAATTTTACCAAGAAACGGTTCAGGCAGTAGGGGGATTATCATCTATAAGGCAATTGTGATGTGTTTATTTTCATTTTGGAGCTGGATTTTTTTTTTGCAGCATTTGCAAGCGATATTTCACAGATTTGTTTATGTTTTAGAAGGTAATTCGGATAGTCTAGCATAATGCAGTAAAAGGCCGTACTAAGTGAAACTACGCCTTTCGAGAGATTCCGAATTTGAGATACACTCCAATTTGCAAACAAGAGCTGATACATGTTCCTTGGCGATACACAATAATGTTTAAAAAGTTATTTAAAACATAAACACACCTGTAGGCAACACAGTCCCCGTTCCCGTCGTTGTGGTATCCGTCGGGCAATCAAAACACAATTCGGGTACGCCCTGGGGATTATACGTTCCTTGTGGGCAATCTTCGCATCGCGCCAAAAGCAAGTTCGTCTGCTGACCATCCGGGCATTCAAGGTTTTCGGAGGGAAGTGTCTGACTGGTCGAGGCACCTGTCAATGTATTTTATTAAAGTCTTCTTTAGTTTTACGCTTTTATTTAGATTTTTGTTGCTTTGAATGTCGGGGCAGTTTATAAGTTGACACATTTTCACAACATTGTAAAATCACAACAACTTTACTTATACGAACAACAACTAAAGAAGGGTCCCTCACGACAAACTCTAAAAACTTATTTAATAACTTTACTTATTAAATATCGAATATCGCCAGATTACCAATCACACATAAAGTAACTGATAATTAGACGACCTGGGCTGTTTACCTGATGCTACGACGGTAATGTTGTTGACGTTCTCCGTTCCAAGGGGATCAGACAGAATGCCATCGGCCATTTCTGCGTTAAGGGCGTTCAAAACGACGTTGCGAGTGTTGGTGAAGATGTTCAAGTTGGTCATGGTCAGTTGGAGAAGGATCTCGATTGGGCTGTTGCATCTGTAATAAAGGGACGGGGGTGTAAACGGGATATGACATTGTTGTAATGGGTTTATGTATCAAGGTGATTCAATTAATGTTGCCAAAGTGTGGTTAAATTTAATGCTGTATTTCGTATATTCTCTACTTATATGTATTCGAAAAAATATATCACACTTTGATTATTATATATTTTGATTTTTGATTGAGAAACATGAGGCTTTGTTATATATATGTTTTCATAAGGACATAATGTTGCTGAAATGGTTCCCTGGTGAGTCATTGTTAGTATATATAATATTTTTCTGCTCAAATTATACGATGCAATTATAAGTAATCATCATTTACTAAGCAAAGCAAAGCAAAAGGTCCAACCCATACCTATATCCAATAAAAGTGACCACGGGCGAACTCAGCCTATACTGTTCATCCACCTCTTCCATAATGATATTCCTCACAATGATCTCCGCATCCATATACAACTCCGAGTACACACTAGACGTACTATCCGTATAGCTCACATCACACTCTACAGTCGTTGAAATCTCCAATTGGAACACGTGCACTGTATAATCAGCCGGATTCGGGATAATACATAGGTCTTCATCGCCTATCGCTCCAATACCGGCAGTTTTGAGACCGATAGGACAGGGAAAGCAGAGTTCCGGTACAGCTTCCGGTTGGTAAGAACCCTGCGGACATTGGACGCATTCTAGATTTAGCAGATCCGTGTAGTAACCGTCAGAGCATTCAAGATCCACGCTTTCCGCGGTGTCATTAACTGTAACACCGTTTGTGTTAACGTTAATTGACGCTACTTCACCCAGCGGGTCACTTAACTGTCCGTCTGCCATGTTAGCTGTTAGAACATCCTGCAATGCTGTTTCGACCACGCTCGAGTCCATTTCGATTGTATCGACCTGCACTTGGAGAAGGATATTCAACGTATCATCGAAACAGCGATAACCCACGAATTGTGCTGTTCCGGCGTCCGTTGATACAATGAATATGTCCGTTAATTCTTCTGCGATAATCTGACGTACTATCGTATACGCACGGGCGTTTAGAATCTCATATAAGTCACTAGTATCGTTCTTTAATTCAGGATTCACCGAACACACAATGGTCGTCGCGATATCCACGAGAAACACGGGTTCGTTAATGGTTTGGCATTCCGATTGCAGTTCGGCGCCTGTGACGTCAGTGGTTCGGCCGTTCGGGCATGGGACGCATTGAGTTTGCCATTGGTTGGGCTGGTATTCACCCATCGGGCAGGGCATACATGAGTTGTCGGTTTCGTTACGGTATGTGCCAGCGCTACAATTAGCTATGGAACAGTTATCGACGTGGATTGAACCAGTACCTGAAAAGAAGCAATATTATATGGAATGCACTCGGTTTGCCATTGGTTGGGCTGGTATTCACCCATCGGGCAGGGCATACATGAGTTGTCGGTTTCGTTACGGTACGGCCAGCGCTACAATTAGCTATGGAACAGTTATCGACGTGGATTGAACCAGTACCTGAAAAGAAGCAATATTATATGGAATGCACTCGGTTTGCCATTGGTTGTGCTGGTATTCACCCATCGGGCAGGGCATACATGAGTTGTCGGTTTCGTTACGGTATGTGCCAGCGCTACAATTAGCTATGGAACAGTTATCGACGTGGATTGAACCAGTACCTGAAAAGAAGCAATATTATATGGAATGCACTTGGTTTGCCATTGGTTGGGCTGGTATTCACCCATCGGGCAGGGCATACATGAGTTGTCCGTTTCGTTACGGTATGTGCCTGCGCTACAGTTAGCGATGGAACAGTTGTCGACGTGGATAGACCCAGTACCTGAAAGAGTTATAATGAAAATAAGATATAAGATATAAAACAAATAGTATACATCTCTCAACGCTTTGATTTCATTACATGGGTTCGTTGATTGTTTGACATTCCGATTGCAGTTCGGCCCCAGTGACGTCAGTGGTTCGGCCGTTCGGGCATGGAATGCACTCGGTTTGCCATTGGTTGGGCTGGTATTCGC
>LQRL01183803.1:2847-21083 GCA_001703475.1 Hydroides elegans
AACAGGTTCACTATACGGGTAATGATAGGGGTGAGTTCGGTACGACACTGCTTGAGAAGCGTTGTTGGGATCGGGTCTAGTTCACATGATTTGGCTTTTGATGCTTTGATTATAGATGCGATGTTATTTTCAGTCAGGGGTCGAAACTGTTCAAACGCAAAACCGGTGAAATTGATGTCGTTTTCAAAAGCCGATGGTTGTTTTTCATCGAAATTCTGTCGGATTTTCTCTACTTTTTCTTTGAAAAAGGTGTTGAAGTCATTCGCGAGAGACTTCGCAGAGGAATGCTTTGGGAGCGGGTTGTCTTTCTTCTTATGCATGATGCTATTCATGTGAGCGAAAAGCGATTTCTGATCGCGCGAATTGTCTACAATCACTTTACTCAAGTAGTTTGTTTTCGACGCTTCGAGGACTTTTTGAAAATATCGCGTTTCTCACAAAATAGTCTATAGTCACTTTCTAACCTTGTTTTGCGAAAGCGACGCTCTGCTCGTCTTTTAACCCTTACAGCATCGAGAACTTCTTCAGTATCCCATGGATCACGGCGTTTGGTGGATGCAGTTCGAGTGATTTGCGGTGCGTGCTTTTCTAAAAGCTCGCGTAGTTGCGTGTCGTATGCGTCACATAGATCCGTAAGACACATTTCGCCATAGTGAGACGCAATTGGAAGAGTAGCAATATCCGATCGAAATGCTGAAATATCTATATCCCGTATTTTCCGATATGTTATGGAACGTCGATTGATACGGGGCTTTTCGAAAGATATATCACATGAAACTAGAAAATGGTCAGAGACCATATCACCGATCGTTGGGTTCTTTAGGACTAGGTTATCGATGCACCGACTAAGAATAAGATCCAACGTATGTCCTTTTACGTGTGTGGCCGAATCTACATGTTGGACAAGTCCAAAAGCGTCGCACAATTCTTTGAATTTTCGGACATATGTGTTATTGGGTGAATCCCAATGAAGGTTGAAATCACCAGCATAAACTATTGAAGTTCCTCCGAGGGCCGTATCTTCGAGAAACAGCGCGAATTCGTCCACGAACGAAGCGAGTGATAGGGCGGGTGGTCTATAGATCGCGACAAAACTAGCAGAGTTTGGCGGTGTTGATACCGATATAGCAAGGTGCTCGAACGAGGAGAAATTGTTGGTAGGTAACACAGTAGCATTGTATCCGTCCCGGAGAAGAAAAGCTACCCCGCCGCCTTTTTGATTTTCACGGTCTTTTCTCAATAATTTGTATCCTTGTGGACATATTTCGCGAGATTCGTACTCGTCGTTAGGGTTAAACCACGTTTCTGTAATCGCCAGAATGTCGATGTTACTTTTATTCACTGTGTACTTTATGGTATTGAGGTTCTTACGCTCTGATCTTGCGTTTACGGTGCCAAAAACGGAGTGTTGTAAATCATGTGTACTATCCGAAATGGTGATTAATGGTTGTTTGAATTTCGTGTTTGTTCGCTAGTCGCCGTTTCTGATCGCGAGCGATTCGAAATGATCGTCTTTATATGACGAACACGACCTCCGCGCTGCCCTCGCTGAGTTTTGTATCCCCGAGAAAAATTCGCTTTCGCGAATTCGCTCGTATGTGAACGGACCCTGTTTGGGTCTAAAGTCATAACACTCTCAGTATAGAGACACATAATTGACGTTGCAAGTACTAAAATGCTTAAATGCATGCCTGTCGAATAGCGTGTTTGTTTATTTAATCCTCTAGCCACATGTATTCTGTGCCTCAATAATCCAATTAAAACTTGAGTGATGTCAGTATTTTAAAAATTCAGAGTATAAAATTTACAATATTCCACGAAGTTTTTCTTCCAAACTTTAATTATTTAACTGTATATTATGTCCAAATTTCTTTCTTACTTAAAAAAAAACAATTACAGATGTCACTGGAAAAGACAACCCTCAATACTTGACCGGCCTTCAACGATTCCTTAGATCGGACCCAGACAATGTTATCGTAACGGGAAAATTGACGTATATCAGTGATATCCGGAATCCTTGTTTTGTTGAGAACGAGAATTTGATTGGTCAAGAAAACTTGACGTTAAAACGCGCGCTGTCAGAGAAATGGAAGATACGTTGTCTACCATATCTCTATTTAGCAGGTGAGTTATATGCCGGATGTCGGAATATTTCTAGATATTAGTTATAATCCCAGTTTGATACAGATATAAAACATGAAAATCAATGATAACGTGTATATTCAAATAATCAAGCCTTAACTTATACACACCCAAACCATCAAGTTGAACCTCAAAAACCATGTTGTTGTTTTGGCTATTTGTGTGACACTTTTCCGACTTCGCATTTGCCTAGATGTATTTTTGGGATATTATAAGCTAAACAAAACGAATTGTTGTAAGCTCTCAAGCAACAATATTTCCATTTTAATTCTAAATGGCGCATAAACAAAATTAGTTACCTTTGTTTCATAATGTTGAACGAAAAGATACATTAAACATTTAGATTTGATTCACCTACTCAATATTTATAGGATTCACCAAAAGCGGAACATCGGATTTATTCAAAGCAATGGCAACTCATCCTTATATTCTTCACCAAAAGAAAGAACTCCATTTTTGGGATAATGCATATTGGAATCCCAATTACAATTTTGACATGTATACTTCGAAGCTCGACAAGGCTAAAAAACAAGTCATACAAAGTGGAAAGGACGGCGGTGAGTAAATACTGTTTCGACCAACCAATGTCTTAAATCTTAATTAACTAATGCACACCAAACATTTTTCGATACTCACTGATATTCATACATGTATATGAAAAATCGCGCGCTTTTCTCAACCTCCCTTCAATAGTGACATAAGCGCATAAACGTACACCACCATTTGACGTCAATTTTGCAAACGCATAAATGGTAATCGCATTCACACAAATAATTTAGCATGTAAATGATAAACACATTAACGATAAACGTATGAACACACACAATCTAAGGGTAATGAGAAGTTAGAACCGCGCGCTCCTGTGCATACGTGTACATGTATACACAAAATTACAATACAACAAAAAATAAACATGTATAGTACATCCACTATATGATTAAATCACTCTCGTATATTGCTCAATTTGTAATTCGTTTAAACTTAACAACTACTGTTTCCACCCGCCTTTATAGTTCTTATTATTTTTAACAATAACAGAACCAATCGACTCACAACCAATCATCGTTGACGGCACACCGCGCGTCATTTGGGACGGTGACCATTGGCAATACGACGCATTGAATCGATTTAGTAGCCGGCCCGATATATTGATCGCCAATAAAATCCATCACTTGACGCCCAATGCCAAATTCATCGTCATAATGAGGGATCCGACGTCGCGTTTGGTGTCGGATTATAAGTTCTTTACGAGAGTCAAGAGACAAGTTGACCCGGAAGGGTTCCATGACAAGGTAAATAGTTTGATTGATCTCATCCACTACCGTTTGCAGTAAACAATTATCTAGGCAGATCTATAATGTTCAATAATGGACTGTCCAATGTGTTGATAAATGCCTCGGCCAAGTTCTGTATCCGACTAATTGAGTTTACAGTTCGATATGGTCTATATATAAAATGAATCATACAAATATGAAAGAGTTGTAAGCTATTTGCGGTATTTTTATCTATAGTTTTTAATCTTCTGTGATACGATGGCTATATTGATAAAAAAAGCGTAATATGTAGCAATCATGTCACTATTTTTTTTTCTTAAACCAATTATTCATGTTTATGCCGCATGTCGATTGAAAATACACGTTTATTGTATGAATCATTATTTGATCAAGCGCCATGTCGCAAACATACCAGCATACAAGCTTGTATATTTCACATTCAGTGTACGGGTGCATAGACTCTATGTATTTTTTTAAATTGCTTAGATACATGTAGTTTTGTGCAACTGTTTTTGCAGGTTGTCAGGGCAATAAAATGGTGGAACACATGCATCCAGATGTATCCCGAACCCATGTGCTTGTACGGACCCGCACCAGTGGGCATGACAAAACTGGATACAGACTACTGCATAGAAAACAAGGCCTACACTTGGCATACAATGAAGCATAAACCTAAATGCCTTAGTATTTATTTTTGGAGCAACAACACAGCCGATAGGTTACGAATGGGCTTTTATGAGCCGTTTATATCGACGTATCTAAAGGTGATCCCTCGAGAGAATATGTTATTCTTAAAATTTGAGGAGTACATATCTGACCCGTTCGATACGGTTGTCAATAAAGTGTATCCGTTCTTGAATTTGAGAAATCTAACGGACACAGAGCAATCGCGATTGCGAGAGAAACTTCAAACTGTTCGGAATCAGAGCTCTAAAAAGCTAGAAGTAATGCCGGAAACTTTGAATCTACTTCGCGAGTTTTACGCACATTTCAATCAACGGTTGCGAAACCTTCTTGGTGATGATAAGTGGTTATGGCATTCTAATCTTGAACATTGAATCGTCGATTTCGGGGGAATAGAAAGGACATGAAATAGTGTTTAAGCAAACAAAATGTATAAAAAGGTGTTTTTCTATATTTGAAAATGCCTTGAGTATTTATTTTTGGAGCAATAACACAGCCGATAGGTTGCGAATGGGCTTTTATGTGCAGTTTATATCGACATATTCAAATTTGTTTTCTGTCAAAGACTCATCATGAGTCTTTGTTTGCATATATATGTACTATGTATGATTAATTTCGGTTTAAATAGCTTTATTAATATATTGGTTGCTTTTAGTCTTTTTATGAAAGGAATGTTAAAAGAAAAAAAAATGCCAGCCATAATAGACAATCTTCAATTAATAACAGCAAAAGGAATGTTTTAATCAAACAAAAATTGTGATTAAAATCAAATAAAAATGTGATTTCGAATAGAATAGCTAATTATTTTAGGACCAAAATCCCGCATAAATTGATTGTTGAATATGTATTTTATAAATATATTTTCAAATTAGAAGGATGACTTTTGTTCTCATGATTTTTTAAATAATTATTCAAACATTTGCTTAACAGTAGTTTTATTATTCTATCGCAGCTATGTAACAAAATTTAGATAATAAGAATAACAATTTAATATGTTCTCATGAGGGAGAACTGCAATTTGTGGTGTTCAAATACAGTTGCGCCTGGTTCTAACCATATTTTATTTCGATCATTGTGCGTTTAACGTTTAAGGGTTTGCAATATCATAATTTAGCGTTTGACGTTTAGTGTCTAGCGTTTGACGTATAGCGGTAAATGTTTATTGCTACGTGGTTAGGGCGGGTATATGTTCGAAGGGGTTTTGATTTTGCATGAATGAGACTTTATATAAAATGAACCTCAATCGCGTTTGTAGATGTTGGTTGGTTCCCCAGTAGCCTAGGCATTCTAATCGATAATGATAAACACTCATAATGAAACTCTATATACGTATATGTTAGTGCGAAAATTTAATTTTCAGCGAAATTTTAATTTCGCTAGCGAAAGATTAATTTTTTGGATCATGCAAGTTTTTTTTATGTCGAAATGCTATATATATAAGGTTTTTAATCACAGTCTATCTTAAACATGTGTATAGAAATATATATTATGGGTCATCTAACCAATATGTCCAAAGCTTTTTATAGAGTTTTATTCAATAATGTAATTGAAATAAGCCGATCAATCCCCGAGTTCTGTTCATGACTCAACTCACGGATAATCCTCTCTGGGAGTGTGCTTATATTACATGTATGTCACTGATACACATAATTTGATCAAACTATACATAAAACATAATTATTTTGGGCCATATCCTAATTTTTTTGATGTTTAAGTATATTAAATAGACTAATTGTTCCAGCATCATCAAAGAAATTAATCTTTCGCTAGCGAAACTATAGTTTCGCTTAAATTAAAGTTTCGCTGCCACATATACATCACTCACACAAAATGGGAAGCTATTGCTTCGGGTTAACGTAGAGGGTTTAGCGTTTAATGGCTAATGTTTCTGCGGTCACCCTTCCTATTTCACACCACCGATTTGCCTCAACTACGACGCGACTGTCAACGACGCTCTACGACGCGGGATGAACACCCTCCACGACGATCGCACGATCGTCGCCGATCGTCATGGAGCGTCGTGGACCAATGTTGCCACGATTCAACACGTTGAATCGTGGGCAATGCAAATCAGTGGTGTGAACGCCCCAACGACGCGACGCGATTACCTGTATTTTCTTACAAATTCTTGAGCAATTTATGTAAGTTGAATAAACTATCTATACGTTTATAAAATATTGGACTAGATATTCAAAACGATCTATGCATGATATAAATAATTTTTCATTATAATAGATTTATCTTCCATTTACGCTTAACAGTACGAATATTAATATTTATGCTGATCTAGGTTGGTTTAATTTATTAACTTTATCCATCAATAGTATTGATACAATGATAACACGATTTTAATATTAAGTAAATATTAATTTTCTTAAAAATATTGAATCGACTATTCATCTTTTATTTAAGTCTAATTATTTATTTCCAATAATTGTGTGCCCGAATGTTTTTTTTATCTTTGCAAACAAATATATAATATCTATGACGCAACAATTCGCATTGCCTTTCGCGCCATTGCGATAAAAATAATTTAACATGTCTACGATTTTTCTCAACCAGCCAAAGACTGTCTACGACTGTGTCTTGTCGCGTCGCGTCGTAGTCGAGGCAAATCGGCGGTTAACGTTTAGCGTTTATGTGCTTACCGTTAAGTGTTATAAGTTTTTAACAGGAAAGTTATTAACAGGGAAAATAATATTGCCAGGTAGTAGCGTATTTCAACTGCCTTCGTGGCCCAATGGATACGGCATCGGCCTCCTAAGCCGGGGATTGCGGGTTCGAGTCCCGCCGAAGGTTCATTTTGATATATAGATGTAATTTTTCGTATAGAGAAAAATGGGATTATAGACATGTAGCATGAAAGAAGGCATCGATTCAGACTAAAAAACATTCAATATGTTTTTTACATATTTGTTCTTTTGCTAAAAAAGTCTTGTCAGAAGTGGGATTCGAACCCACGCCTGGAGAACCAGACTGCGACCTGAACGCAGCGCCTTAGACCGCTCGGCCATCCTGACTACGTATTTTCGCTATAGATACTTTTTTTTTTTTTTACAAAAAATATAAGCATAATATTGACGTCAAGTCAGGAGAGGATTTAAGGGGGCGGGGAGACGGCTCGCGCACCCAGTCGTTCTCTTATGTTTTATCCAGCAATAAATTGGCATTCCCATAACCTGTTTGGTTTGATATTGTATACCATTGGCGCCCCTCGGTTCAATATTTTCTGAACCCGCGTCTGGACGTCTTCAAATATACTTCCGGTGATAATATAAAGAATTCCATGGTTTCAACCAAGGGTCTTACCAGGACGCAAGGTGGTTACGTAAAGAGAACGTGAATTGGACTTATATTTATACATTTGCATATTAAAGATATTGCATCTCAGATATCAAATTGTTGGTATATACATGTACATATATACTTATATAATACTAATAATATGAACAATATACACGTAAGTTCAACGAAATTAAAGATATAAATAGATTTGTCTTATCTAAATTTTACCCAAATTTTCACTTTCTTATATCACGTGGCTGCCCTTGGGGTACACACCGAAAATTAGTAGGAAAGCGTGGAAGGCAATCATTATGCATCCTAAAATATCTTGATTTATCTGGTTGTTAAAACGTAATTTATATGGTTCGGCTGTATTGTCCCTGTTGGTCTACGATATAGGACCTGGCCATATAGGGCTCTTTTCACGCTTTCCCTTAATATCCCATTAGAAATACAATAGGAATAATACCCGAATGGTCCATATCAAAATGGTTATTGACCCTCGGGATAGGGAAAAGTTATGCCCAAGCCCGAAGGGCGCGGGCATTACTTTTCCCATCCCTCGGGTCAATAACCATTTTGGTATGGATCCTGAGGAATTTATTCCTTTTATTACATGTAATTTATGTTTGGAATTTGAAAATATAAAGGGGCGGCGCCCTACCGGGCAATATCAAAAGTGATATTGACCGGGCGATATTGCCATGTATATTGCTTCAACCATGTAATAAATAAGAAGACTTGCTTTGGTAGGGAAAACGCTCGAAACAGCTTCCAATATGGCTAGGCGCATATATATCCTATAAATATTTTCAACTATAAGATAAAGTTAAAATGATTTAGGACACCATCTTTTATATTTAAATTTTGGTTATTCGTTTAAAAGTTAATATACCCTAACATACACATTGAGCCTATCAGGAAATCACATTTCACACCATTCAGAAATATGCTACAGTTTTGTTTTATTGTAGTTGTAATCATTTCATCTAATCCGGTGGAAAGCAAAGGTAAGTGGAGCGAATCATATTTGATTCACTGAAGAAATGTTTAATATATTAATTTTTAAAAGTTGATGAAATGGCCCAAAAAAGGCTTAACACAAATAGACGTATGACACATACTTGGACCACCTGATTTCTTTTATCTTTGTGTATTCATTGCATGTGTTTAGTGAAAAATTAGGGTTTCAATAACTTTATTGAAATCTATTTATTTTTAATCCAGGTTTATAAATCTGACTAATCAAATCAATATGAAACGCCCTTCAAACTACTCATTAAACACGACCTTTCGTGTTTTTTTTTGCATTTTCAGAAAGTTGTGATGACTTCAATTTGGAATATTGTTTGGTGCAAGATTTACTTCAGAATGGTTACTCGACAGAACGGAGACCTTTGCGAAATGCAAGCCAATCTATGAATGTCACAGTTAGCTTTGGCATTTTCTACCTGGATAATATTGTAAGTATACGGCCACGGCTACACTGAAGAAATAAAAGTAGTTTTTTTTCACGCGACCTGTGTTTGATCTTATGTTTTATAGCAATATTGACATTTTAATGAAAAAGAGTGGTTACGCTGCATGTTCTCCCGTCAATCTGGCTATAAAATATAAGACATAAAACCAGGTCTCGTGAAAAAAATCTGCTTTTATTTTGTTCAAATGTAACCGCGGCCTTCAACATCATGGTTCAAATAATATGTTTTGATGATATATTTTTGAAGAAAAAAAAGTTCAGCCAAATAGTATACATATGACTTTTACATTCGATTTTATTTTCAGAGGTTAGAGAACACTGACACATAAGGAGTAAAAATAAATGTATGATACATGTATAAGCATGTTTCCGTAAAGGAAGATACCATCTTTTCCAGACCATTCAATTAAAAAAAAAACATGTTTCTTTCTTATTTCTTTTACAGAATGTCAAACAAGAAACTATGACGACGCAAGGATATATACAAACAGTAAGTCATAAATGTTTGTTTTTGTGATAAACATATTGATAAAAAAAATAATGCTATACCTTGCTTATTTCTTCGTGAATGTAATGCCAGAAGAATAAGTTTTATTCTAAGTGTCATATTGCAAAATACATATATTTCATGGCCGGTACATGAATGAAGCAAAAGCATTCAAGTACATAATTACGCTAATTGATCAAATTACATACATGTACACAGAGATGGAAAGATGAGTTTCTAGTTTGGGATCCTGAACAGTACAGTGGCCTGAACCGACTCACCATCAGTCCTATGGATATTTGGACGCCTACCATGGTTGTGTACAACAGGTATTTCATCCATTTAATAAGAGGACTTTTTAACCTCTATATATTTTTGAGAAGTTATGTGATATGTTTATAGTGGATGTATTTCTCTGATGTTATATGTTTCTTATAACATATCCCATATCAGTAATTTCATTATTCTAGAACCGGATTACGAATCCATTACAATAACTGTCTTTTTTCATGTCAAACACATTATAAATCAATATCAATAAAAATAAAATATTGCCAAAAAATAATAACAACTGTAATATATAAAAAACAGCGTCGGTAATTATAATCGACAAGATGACGCATACAAATATCCAATAGAAGTGTTCCACAATGGCACAGTGCTATGGACAGTAACCGATTCATTCACAACGGAATGCCCTATCAATATCAACAAATACCCTTACGACAAGCAGTCATGCTCCATACGCCTTGGAAACTGGGGGTACTCGACCAAACTATCCGATGTTCGCTTACCAACGACTAGCGGCGCTGTACGATTTAGCGTTTTATGGAAAGAGAACTCATTATGGAAACTCACTAAAACCGAAGCACAACATATGATATACCATGGTTATTCGCAGTTAATCTATACGTTTCACTGGGAGCGAAAATCGCAGTACTTCGAGATTAACTTGATAGCGCCTATTATCATGATGTTGGTTGTTGCTGGATGGTTATTCTGGTTGCCGGTTGAAAGTGGAGAAAAGCTGAGTCTGGCAATGGCTATTCTCATTGCTTTTTCGGTGTTTCATAGCACGGTGCTGGAGAACACACCGAGAACATCGCAATCTATTCCAGCCATGGGTATGTTGAAAAAAAATAGTAAAAGAACAAAATGGGCCGTAAATGATATAACATATACGCTCCATATACATTGCATGAATAAACAATATCAATGTATAGCTGTGTAGCAATTTATGTATTGGATGCTGGTATGCAAATTCTTGTCGTCAGTTTTTAAAGATTATTTAGTTGTACATTTGCGTTTCGTCCTTTTCCCTCATTGTTTTCTATACAAAATATATATTACGTCAATTTTCACTATTTTTTTATATCTATCATCAAGTAATTCAATAACAAAAAAAAACAAACTTACAGTCATCTTTGTTCTGGGCTGCACAATCTTAGCATCCGTAACAACAATCGTCGCCTGTTTTGTGATCTGTCTAGGCAAGTGCTATACAAAGCTTTATTATAATGTATATCAAAGACTCATTGGAATATATTTTGAAAAGTTTATTTTATTTCTTGCAGTTGTGTTCGTTCTTGGTTGCACCATCCTAGCAACCTTATCAACCATCGGCGCCTGTTTCGTAATCCGTCTGGGCAAGGGTTACGAAGACAGTCACTATCGGGCACCCAAAGCACTGCGCAATTTTGCTCTCTTCATTGCCCGTTGGTTCCGCATGAGCGACGATGCTCCATGGAAGAGATGGAACGAGCTGACTGTTAAGGAATTGCGGAAGTATGAATGGCAGTTTGTTTCCGGTATGATGAGTCGGTTTTTGTTCGCGATTTGGCTTGTGTTGTGCATTGTCTTGTGTACGGCATTTGTCATCTGGATAAGAGTTTGAAGGAAGACGATAGAGAATGGTGATGATCAAATTTTGAAACGCTTGAGTAGCGAGGTAGCAAATATAGTGTTAAACGCAATCACAATGTAATATAAGGGGTAATGGTGTTTTGTATATGATATCATAATAAATAAGGGACGATAAGTAAATGTAGATTTCAGCTATATATTCAACTTAGATGTAAGATAAATCACGCCATAATCTCTGAAGATATTAGGGAAGATATGGCCTTTATGGATACATTAATTTGAAGAGTTATATACTTTGATCTGTAGAGTTATAATTGAAATGAGTTGGTATATATTCTTATATGTTTATTTTATAAAATTTGATATTATCAAACTTAGAGAATAGATAAGTAAATGTTACGGTATGAATATGTTTATTTACCAGAATGTATAATTTTATTGCAAATAAATCTTATATAGATAAAATACAATGTTTTACATCCATAATCATTGCAATTTGCGAGGAAAATCGTAATTTCAATGTA
Source organism: Hydroides elegans (assembly GCA_001703475.1). Taxonomy (NCBI): domain Eukaryota; kingdom Metazoa; phylum Annelida; class Polychaeta; order Sabellida; family Serpulidae; genus Hydroides; species Hydroides elegans. The sequence continues at coordinate 14,587 of LQRL01183803.1, forward strand.
ATCAATGCATAATTATTATTTTTTATTTGTAAATCAACAGTAGATATTGTACGTGGCATCTAGTCCAAATAATAAGAATACTCTTCAAATTGTTATGCACCCTTGAATGGTGATAGAAACTGATCAACGACAATAGTTTTACTCATATATTATAATGATTTTTTTTTTGGTCTGGAAAATGACAGATTTCATAATGTGCATTTTACTTGGAAAAACATGATGCTGGTGGTTCAACCACCTTAGCGCCATAGCGTGTTTGCAATATTTCAAGCTTATCAATAACAACACAATTAAATATTGTTTTACTCCGTTTTTTTTATTTTAAACAACCGATGAGTAATATGAATTAAGCAGATGCACAACCAAATAGTTGCGTCCATCTTTGTTACTTTTACGAAGGGCACCCCACGACCTTATTTGTAACAAATAAAAAAATTGAGCATAAAATTATATGAAACATTGAAATTTACAATTAATAAAATAAAAAAAAATACCAAAAAGTGTTCCAATTTTGAAGATGGACAATCTCATTTCATTCATCTAGATAGCCACATGTAGAATCTGGTGAAAAACACTTTTTACTGAAAAAATAAAAATCTACGTCTTTTTCTATTCGCCGATTTTTAATCACATCTCAATGAAGCATGCATATCTATATATATTTCTGAATAGAATTCAATAAAATTGAATTAATTCGTAAAAATTAAAAAATGATTGAAAAAGGTGATCCTTGTTTTCTTGTAGCTTGAGGACAATTTTTGAAGGTTTATTGATGGATCAATCATTAAAAGGAACACCTTTTTTTAGTAACAACTCGTGGGGTGCTCTGTAAATATAACTTATAAATATGTAAATATAACTTCTTAAAGGGGAAACGCCAAGCTAAGGACCCAGCTCCCGGTTTGCAAATTGGCTCGCTTGGTGCAGTGGCCCCTGGACAGGTAGAAGAGTACATTGTTTTTTGGGACGTCGAATTAAATATAAACATTCCTAAAATAGGGCTTGGTTGCGATCGGTATTTTGCTACCCGAACGTGCAAAAATATGCCATATGCCCGAACCTAAGCTACGACTGCGTGACTTACTATGCATGAATTACATATGCATGTATATAATCTCCCTTATGATAATAAATTTTAATTTCAAATTTACTAATTATAGTTTATCGGATAGATAATGTTAAAACTGTTCACCAAATATTGATTTATACTGATAATGATAAATATAAATCATTTCTCCAAATACAATAGATCGACCAACCGAACCAAAATATTTTGTTCGGATATACTAGGTGATATTTGGGTACCTGACTATTTGAAATACCCGACCTCGGCCAATTGAATATGGTCGAATCTCTTTATAAACAGAATCGCTGTGTTAATACACAATGAGTTAAATTTGTAAAAGCACGTTTATCTTCTTCCATAGCTTCTTAATCATAAAATGCAGGTCTGAAGTCATATACTTATCTAACAAATTTATAATTCCTCGTTTCCACAGCAAAGTCTAGGCTCGTGCAAGACCAAATACTCGATAAATAAATATCATTCGCAATTTCTTTTTTTTTAACGAATTATGTACCAATAAAACTTTCTACAAAGGTTGCAAAACACTTCAAATTTGTTGTACATATTTAATCAATACCAGTTTGACTATTTTACGTAATTTGCAAATTCGTCCCAAATTAAAGGTTCACTCTCTACCGGTAATGCCTGAATTGGTATAACATTCACCTTACTTGTAAAGAAAAATGTAGGGGGGGGCACTTTAGAGGGTGTAGTCTTTTTATATTAAATATTAAAATGATAATCATGTTTGATGTTTTAATGAGCATCGGTTATGCTATGCTAAAAACCGCCATAAAGCGCCATTCAAACCCATTTTACAATATATTTAAAACAATAGTTATTTTTCAAAGACCTAAAGTGGTTGGTGTTATTTAAACATTGTTTTTATCAAATTGATAAAGCTAATATTCTTCTTTCTAATATTCATTCATATTTCATATAAACTAAACAAATGCAATATTTAATTGATATGACTTGACAATATAAGATAATTAATTTCCTAAATGCTCATGATATATTTCGTGAGAAATAAATGTTGTAAATCTAATTAAATTTTAAGTGAAACTCCCCTCCCCCAATACAATCACACACTCTTACTGGCTTCCAATAGATTCCACTTGTTCACATGTAAACAAGTTCTCAAGTTTGACACATTGTTCGTATTGGTAATACCAGGAAAGGTGCGACTAACAATAGACATCAGCCTTTGTCTTTGAATGACCTCTTTATTCAGAAACAATAGAATTTAGTCCACTTAGGAAGCACACTATTATTTGGGATTATAACATGATGCAAGAGTTTTTTTCTATGTTTCTTTGTTAGCTGAAACCGTTTTATAATCTGCAATACAGACACGGTACGCATCATAATGTATACCCAATCACAACGTCAGAGTCATAATGTCCTCGTCCAGCCCCCTTTATATAAGCGAATGGGCGTGTCTCTTTTTTTACACTTTGGCTGTTCCATCAATCACCTACTGCAGCCACAATGTAAAATGTGGTTATATTTTTATAAATAAGAACCAGGAAATGAAAGTTTAAAATTATATAAATATTTCATTTATCTCTTGGATCATATTGTGAGATAAATACACAAACATATTAATGAATATTTCATGGAATTGATATATTAAAAGGATATTCATAGCAATCTGTTAAGGTATGTTTTTTTCTTGCTTTTGATGATGACGTCGGCATTTTCTTTGATCCTCTTTCAGACAGGCGTCTAGACTTAGATTTGACAAGTCAGATTTTGAACCTTGAGTAAATAAAATTTACTTAGATGATGAAGCTTAACGTTCTGGATACTTGTAAAATCGTGAATGGATATCATTTAAATACTTTTGAGCGGCTCTTAGTAAAATGTTTTTACATTTTTTTTTATATATAAAAGATGTCTATAACTAAGTGCAATTTTTGTTTTTATTTTTCAGATAGTTTTGCGTTGTTGGTTGCTTAAATGTTCAACCGATGACACAGATCTAAATCGTCAATGCGCAGATTCTATGTTTGATAGCACGGATATATATGGATAAATAATTAGACAGTTATCAATATTGATAAATTGAGTAAATGTGACATGAGATTGAATAATCGTTGAAGAAATGGGTAAGTTATTTTGACCTTTTTCTCAGTTTTGAAATAGGGTTTCACTGATTTATTTCCTTTATGATCATGTTCATCGAAAGAATTAAATAATTCATCCATGTAAGATCAAAATCGGGAGTGTCCATGTTGCAGAATTTACGAAACAAAAAATAATTGTGATATGCAGACGATGGTTGACATGAGAACGGGTGTCAGAATTGTGTAATATTTACATCGTGGCTATGCATGGGTGATCGTGAAAGATGGAACAGCCGAACCAATTGTAAACAAAAGCACATGTTTTTATGTAAAGTATCAGAACATGTTGGGTTATAAACATTTTTTCTTTAAAATCTTGATATCTAACTCAAATGTTATAATAGTGATAAAACACTCCTGCTCGTTTACAGTTCATATTACAAGTACGGAGGAATAATTACAAAACTCACGCCTTCGGCGTTCGTTTTGTAATTATTCCTCCGTTCTTGTAATATGAACTGTAAACTCACAGTCGTGTTTTATCCCTATAATAGAAATAGGAAAAAATATAAAGAAAAACTTTTTTATTTAATATCTTCTCAATTACTCGACCTAGATTTATGATTTTTTTGTAAATCAATCCCATTTTCCGTTAGAAATTTGCAATGCAAAAAATATTTTGCATTGCATTTACCATTTAAGAAATATAAGGCGTTCATTTGGTCCTTAGCTTGGCGTTTCCCCTTTAGTTTCAATTGTATAGCTCATTTTAAAACCACCAATGAGTAAGTTAAAATAAGTAGAAACCCAAGCAAATAGTTGTGCACTAGGTCCGTTTTGCATGACAAAGCGTTTCTATTGATAAACAAACAAAAACCAAATAATAATACTATTCCTGCCACTCCCCGTTACCAGCACGTCAAGTGATATGAGTATATGGTGGTTTGATAAAAAAATGGTTTGGCACCAGTATAAAATGAAGGAGTCGATACAACGGCATCACACACTGGCGGCTTGACTTTGAATTCGGTTATTAGGAAAATAATATAAAATTTGAAATATTGAAACACAAAACTGAGAAAGATGAATTTATTACTCAATGTTGCAGTTTTGGTTTGCGTAAGTTCATACAAATAAATATTGATTTATAAAATAAGTAAAGTTTACTAATTAAAACCCGAAAATTGATATACAAATTTGTGTATTTAATATATATTTATGGTTAATGTTATTTTTAATATAAAATACATGGGATAGCAATATTTATACCAGACAAGCTATTTGAAGTCGATTATTGATAATTGTAACAAGATATATTGATTAACAAATGTACATTTATGTTGCTGTAAAAATCAAATATAAAATAACCCACCAAAAGGGTTAATTTTGCATCCATATTCATCATAGATGTGTTTTCTTATATGACAGGCTTTACATACAATCATGGCCAGGGGTGCCGATATGTCTCGGCTCAAAGTGGAACAGGGTATGTTTATACATCACGCTAGATTCTAGGTGTTTAGCATTGACATTTACTTTATCATTGCATCCAATATTTTATGTGGTCATCACGTCGGCTCTCTTGAAACTGAATCTGTATATACATTTGTTTTCAGGCGGTAATACAACAATTGAAATTTATTATTTTTCGGTTATTGATGAAAATAACGCGACATAGATAAACAGAAGAGGTTATATCATGTTGAATTTAAATATATCAATTTTGATCCTTGGATGATTACCAGCCACACCTATTTCCATCTATTACATTTATGTATATTACAGTATGGCCTTTTGGTTGTTGCTGTATTCCATGATCAACCATCTTATTAGGTTTTAAACTGAACATATAGTACATGTACCTGTAGTGCGATAGGCCGTTTCAGTTTTTATACATTTAATCATTTTGTTTTTATAGCTTGCAGCAAAAACAACCCCGCAGACATCATCTTTGTTCTGGACGAAAGTGGCAGTATCTGGGGTCCAGATTTCACGAAACAAATCAACTTTGTCAAGGTAGAGTTTTCTACCATATTTTAGAAAAAAAAATATTGACAGTGTTTCAATAATAACATAAATTTGATCCTACCAGTTTAGAGTTTAAACATACAATATATAAGTAGTTATATTGCGAAATCAAATACGACGTGAATTAATGGGCTTTTCTCCAATGAATAAAGTAGCCGTAAATGGAAATATTAAACATTTATTTATAACTATAAATTATCATATTTAAATAACTAGTGTTATACCCCGATATTTTTTCTATTCAAACAGGACGTAATCACGGAATTCGACGTTCGCGAAGGCGGTACCCACGTTGGTGTTCTGACGTTTGGTGACTATCCCATCAAGCACCTTGACCTAGCACAGGAAACGGAAATAGATATCATCATGGACGTATTGGATGGAGTGCAGCAGGAGAGAGGAGGTATGTGATACGAACGTCATTCAGTTTTGTGGATAATCTAATGACCGGTTGCACTCCTCGGTGTTGGCTCCAAGCTGAGCCTGAGCGTCGGTTTAGTGCTGGTTTATTTTCCTTCCAGAGGCTAAACACTAATGTTTTCACAATCATTATAATTGAGAACATTAATACTAAATCATGTTCACCAACAAATGGTTATGAATATAGACCAATGGATGAAAACATGCATATGCATGGCGTGCCCAAGTGCAGCTTGAGGCTAACACCACATAGTGCAACCGGCCATTAATGTTAGGCATCAAAATGTTTTTATTCATGAAAATGTATGCTTTAGCATAATTTTGTTTATCTTTATTCACATAGGATAACATAACAATCTAAGACAAATCTTGCTAGAAAATATTCAGGACATTGTTTACCCATGTTTCACTGTGTAAAGCATATATACTGAAACATTTTTCAAGGACGGACATTAAAATAAATTTTGGTATGTGCAGTTTAGATTGATTCCAGACACATCATTTTGCAGAAGAATTTGGTTTCTCATCGCATATAAAAAATGTGTATCTAACGCTGTAAATACTCTGGACAAAAATACATTCTATTATCTCAACTCATTTCTAATGCTGCGTACACCCGCTCCGAAAAAAAGCTCAAAACACACATTTTGCGCTTTAAACTTGAAGCCACATCTGTATAATTGGTTATCCCACCTGTTCACCCGAAAAGCGCATAATAACTTTTATTCCGGGTGACCATGCCTTAAAACGCAACCAATATATGTCAACATATATTTCTTTCATATCAGGTACATACACTTTCTTGGCTATCGAGAAGATGTACAACGAGATGTTTCGAGAGAACGCCCGCCCCGGGGTGCCCCACATCTGCATTTTGATCACGGATGGAGAAAGTGAAAATACGGAGGAGACAG
>LQRL01183803.1:21238-36142 GCA_001703475.1 Hydroides elegans
TTAGAATGATAACAATATTATGCTATTGTATAGCTACCATGCACGGATGAAGAGCACCCCACGAGGTGTTCCTCAAAAAAGGTGTTCCTTTTTAGATTTCATCTAGGTACAAACTTTCAAAAATGGCCTTCTAGCTACAAGAATTTTAGGAACACCTTTTTAGATTTTTTGTCGATTTTATATTTTTTGTCGTCAATTTAGAGTTTGAATTCATTCAGAGATATCTAGCTAGGCATAATAAACTGAAGTACAACTAGAAATAAGACATATATACCAGTTTTACTATTTTCATTTTACATAAAAGGTGTTCCTCTTATGATTCTAGCCAGCTAGATGAGCATAGTGTGCACAGCTAGCTACAAAAATAGGAACACCTTTTTATAAAATAATATTATAAAATAATATTTCCTTTTGCATATTTCAGTGTTACATGTGATTTTATACTCAAATAAACACTTTTTATGAAATTTTGTCGTGGGGTGCCCTTCATGGATGTTAAACAATGCAATAAAAATAGTAATTGGGCATTTTTGTACCTGTTGGGCACATACTATACATAACATATATCTCTTAAAAGGGTACATGTTCATACTCTATATGAGGTTCAAATTCAAAGAGATTACGAATATGAAAATGAGATAAATTTACTCAATTGTTATGCAAGACCATTCAAATATGTGTTTATCTAATTGAGTATAATTGACTTACTATTTCGAATTTTGAGTGCAGTTAAGGCAATACGAGACAGTGTATGATACGAACAATGAGAACAATGTGGCTTATCTATGAAGGGCACCCCACGACAAAATTTCATAAAAAGTGTTTATTTGAGTATAAAATCACTTGTAACACTGAAATATGCAAAAGGAAATATTATTTTATAATATTGTTTTATAAAAAGGTGTTCCTATTTTTGTAGCTAGCTGTGCTCACTATGCTCATCTAGCTGGCTAGAATCATAAGAGGAACACCTTTTATGTAAAATGAAAATAGTAAAACTGGTATATATGTCTTATTTCTAGTTGTACTTCAGTTTATTATGCCTAGCTAGATATCTCTGAATGAATTTAAACCTTAAATTGACGATAAAAGATATAAAATCGACAAAAAATCTAAAAAGGTGTTCCTAAAGTTCTTGTAGCTAGAAGGCCATTTTTGAAAGTTTGTAGCTAGATGAAATCTAAAAAGGAACACCTTTTTTGAGGAACACCTCGTGGGGTGCTCTTCATCTATAAGTGCAGATCATCAATTGGTTTCGAGATTGACAATACATAACAAATGTCTTAAATTAATTAAGAATAGCATAAAATAATACATAAAAGTACCATATTCTAAGATTGTTATTGTTATATACAGTATGTGTTTTCTATTTTTTTTTCATTCATTCATGAGATCATTTTGTTTATTTTTCAAGCCTGAAATTCACAAAATGCCTTTAAATAAAATATTACAAATGCATGTTTTTAATATGACAAGAACACAGAACGATACCATGTTTTTAGATATATTCTATCTAAATAAAGGACATATATAATTGGACAAAATACCATCGCACCACCATACTGAATATACATGCATATCCGATCCTCTTAAATCGTTCTTTTTGTCAACTTCCCTGACAGCCATGTATCAACCGGCCCGCATATCTGATTTCCTGTTTTCGTTTTCAACTGCCAAAAAATATACTCAAAGAAATTTCAATGAATTGAGCTAGAAAAGCAAAATGATATACATATTATACTTCTTCACCGCCCGCATTTATTAAGTTTGAGCCACGATGCCTGCACGTACCGTGTATGGTCAAAGACTCATGAGTCATGAGTCGTTGGTATGGTATAATCCTATTAACAAGACGCCGAGTAACGTCAAAAAGTCTCATTTGGGTTCATATGCGGAAGCAGAAACAACGTCGCTTCAACGTTTTGACCACATATAAGGCGGACACATAAGGAGGGACGTCGAGACGCAAATGACTTCCAAAAACATTATGGGCCATAACGAGAACGCCCTTTTGACTTCATAAGCGACGTGTTATAGACTACACTTACCGGGTGTTATAGTCCCGCTGAATTAGTAAAATAAAACTCAAGAACCGCCCGTATTTGTTCATAGGGTAGCACCATGTTTGCTATTAGCGTCGGACCAACATTTACTTGGAAAAGTTGCATCGCTCGTTGAAATTGGCAGCAATCGCAGAAAAGTGCATGCTCATAACTCATATATTTTAATAATAATGACCACTCAAGAACCTCCCGTATTTATCCTAGGGCATCACCATGTTTGCTATTGGCGTCGGACACAGCATTAATCTAGAGGAACTCCACGCCATTGCGAGTCAGCCGTCAGACGAATACACATTCGAAGCGACGACATACGAGGCCCTTAACAAACTCAAGAATGACCTCGCATGGGAAGTGTGTCAGGGTAAGTATATGATGGTTGATGGGGGATAGCTATTTTGATTCCTATTCTAATTCATTACCAAGCTGCTCTTGCAAAAGCTATGTTATTTTAGGGGATTTTCGGAATTTAAAACGATTCAAAAGGCAACATGTGTGATTGGTTATAAGTCAGAGGCTTGTTTTATCAAATGTATTAGTTTAATTAAGGTATTAATACAAAAATGGATCGTAACTTATAACTGGAGAACAACCTTCTTTAGATAGTTTTACTTAAATTCGATTTATTGAGTTGTATTCGCATGGGAAGTGTGTCAGGGTATGAACAGTTAAAACCACTTCTAATTGGACAACTGAAACGAATAAACGAATATTTTAAAAAATTGATACGAATATATTTTGATGCGAAAGAGTTTGCCGTTGATAGACCAATTAATGGAAGTGGTTTTAACTGTATATTCGATTGTTGGTGCATGCTGGTGATGATTCATTGATTCATGTGCTATCTACCTGTTAATTCTATATTATATTTAAAAAATATATATAAGATTTTACTCAATTCATTCTATTCATATGATTTCTGCTAGAATTAAAAGCATTTTAGAGGGCATTATTTTAATTTTGTTGACAAATTAATTGGCAAATTCAAACATCAAACTTTAGCCAGCATTATATATACAATTTTTGTATATTTAGTGTTTTTGTTGAGTACTGTACTCCGGCCGACTTCAGGGGTAAATGAATCGAGCAAAATGAATATTTTAGTTCAAATTATTGTTATTATTTACCCGTATAGCCTGATGTTTTCATTTAATGACACATAACAAACTGACAATTGCTAAAAAACAACGCAGTCAATTCCTCTAAGTGATTTTTTGTCAATGTATTGTCCAATTGTTCAATTTACAAAATTGATTTAAATGATGAGGTTAATATAAAATGACGGCGCGTTCGAAAATTAGTTTTCGATTTAAACGCATGTATTCCATTACGTATTACCATCATTAAATGTGCGCATTATATATATATATATATATTTATATGTTTTTTGAAAAACCGATAAAGTCAAAATTAACGCTTGGAAAACACATCCTGACCGTAAAAAACTGATAAAGCTCTTCTATAATAAATGATATAATGTTAACGAATAACAAATACATTGCTTTTTCTTATGTTGCAGTATCAACTGAGCCTCCACCTACCACCACTACTACAACAACCACCACAACCACGACTACAACCACCACCACTACGCGAAGACCAATGATTGAAGGTATAATAATTTGAACGATTTGAACAATCATAAATTGTCTTACTATTTGCTCTTTAATCTTCTGTAATAAATATAAATAATATAATTCAGTGTATCCCAATTTTATAACAAAAAATACAAAATGAAAACTAAAAATATATTGTAAATGGCAAATGATTAGCCATCACAAATATGCAACACCAAAACCACGTGACATCAGGGAGTTTTTAAAGTTATTTCTTTCAAATCGAAATAATCAATCAGCAAATGCGGGATCCATTTTACACTTCATCATTTGTCTTCCACTTTATGATAATAATATTTTGATCGACCAAATGTCAAAATTGTCATTATATACCCACTCGGTACCTTTTACGTCTTGGCGTACGAAGCACGTAATTCTTCGAATGGCAGTGGAACGTCGGTGGAACGTTTTTTAAAAAGAACGTCTGGAAAACGTTCATATGGGCCTAAAGTACGGCAACCGCTCAACGTCCATAGACGTTTTTCCGTTGTCATAACAACTCAATCGAGTGGCTCCACCCATTATCAAGATAAAAATTCGGTGTATCTATGATAGCGAATCCGTTAACATGAATATGATTTTTAGATTGCGAATAGAATTTGCAAATATGCTATGTGTAAACGAAATGTATCATATACAATCTGACTTTAGCTTTGCATTCATTTGATGTATCTTATATAGTAGTTACGGTTGATATTCGTCATGCTCTACAGGTTGCGAAGGCCAGTTGAAAGCCGACCTGATCTTCGCCCTGCCGGACAACGCTGGCATCGAAGGCACAGATCACTCGGTTCGCTTCATCAAGAATGTCGTCGATGAGACCATCCTCAGTCCCAATGCAGTAAGTGAATGGGCAGTTCATTGTACATGTATATTTCGAAAAAAATATAGCTTACATGTATATGATATAGTTCATCGGTTTACAATCGAACAGTATTCTATTCAATTTAACAAGGTAAAGGATTTGCTATTATTTTGTTTCGAGTTACACGTATCCTTTATATCAGTTAATCTACATGAAAGAGTATGCGAAAAACATTAAAGGAATAAATTAATAAATAAATCATTCATATCAACTATCGAACCAGCCATGATTTACGTCTCTATATTTTTGAAGAAGATATATAACCATATATCATAGATTACAAATAAAACGACATAATTATTTCTAAGTGTGAAGATGCTACGGGAAGGGATCACACTTTTCTATTAACAGACGGAAAAAAGACCGAATCGTAAAGTCGCGCAAAATAACGATATCCTTACTTTGTTGTAAGGTGCAAGTGGCCGTAACCCCGCGCAACTGTGGCGAAGGCGACGCGATCCTGCTCCAGAGTCACGACACGGTCGAGGGCTTTTCCGATGACATCGATGACCGAAGATTCACCACTTGCCGCACGGATGCGCATCTGTACTACATGCGTACTCAAGGTAAGAAGAGTCTGAGTATTTGCGTTTTACTTAGATGCTAGATTTAACATTATACATTTGAATCGTTTCAAACATATGAAGATTCATGCAAGCTGGATTCGACAGTAGGGCTACTTGAAATGATTTGTAATACTTTTTAAAATATATTTTGTATATATAATTTGGTTCACAGCGCATTTATAGGAAGCAAATGAGGAGGGTTACGGAAAAGCATCAATATAATTTGCTCTTTGTATATTTTGTACACTAGGAATCCACCAGAGGAATGGCGCTCGTGAGGACAGCGTCAAGATCGGAATCCTGATCGTGGACAATGCTTCTCTCAAGAGCGAACGCGTCATCAGAGTGAGTACAGAAACTTGAATAGTACTTGAATATTAGATACCTAAATTTTGGGCATTTCAATCATGATTGGTAATTTTTAATCACTGAGATTCGAAAATAACAAACTTCATATTTTATTTTAACAATCACATTATCATATTATAACAAATATGTTGCTACACTTACTGTCAACGCAAATTTATTGCATAGGAATCAGAGCGAGCCAAGGCGAAGGGCATGCAACTGATTGTGAGCGGTGTGGGCATGCGCATCGACCAATACGAACTGACAGCTGCGTCCTCGGTTTACTCATCATATAGTTTGCAAAATATCATTCATTAACCTACTTCCTTTCCTAGGAATCGGAGCGTGCAAAGGCCACAGGTATGCAGCTGATTGTGATCGGCGTGGGTACTCGTGTTGATCAGAACGAGCTGGCAGCTGCGTCGTCGGGCGACGGCAGCTTCTTCTGGGTGGAGGACTATGCTGACCTTGACAGCAAGGTCGATGACATCAAGCATCGACTCTGTGAAGGTATGCAGGGGCTTCTACTTTAGGGGGAGGGGCGTTAAATGTGTTGGGAGATTCAGCTTTGATAAGATGTTGTATCCTATTTACGAATGCGAAACATCTGATATTTGTGCTGCACACAACTAGCAATAATAGTTTTAAGTATGGTCATTTTTACCTTCTTTTTTCGAAATATTTCTTTTTTCAAATGCAGTATCTTACCCTTAGATTAAATGAAAGAGTTGATCAATCTTATGTTAAAGAATTCATTAAAATCTGGGAAAGCTATTCTCCATTTTAAAAAAGCGAAATTTTGCACTCTCTGATTTCACTCCCTCATATCGTATCATATCCCTCACTCCCTCATATCGTTTCAGCCATCATGCGCGACTACGAATTCAGGAAGAGGCACGTCTACGAGATCCTGATGCGAGACCTGGAGCGATTCGAAGGATAAATATGACTCTCAATGTCTTAATAAAATAGCTTGAATACAGGATTATGATGTTAACTATAACGTAGATATCGAGGATAGGGTAAAACATGATAGATTAGGAATGTAGAATTATATCGGTTAAAGTTAGAATTATAAGCATTATTTTCCGATAAGAATGTTATTTCAAATCAATGTCTAATACATGTTCAAAAGATATATTTAGTTCGTATGGAGATGATTCGTAGTCTATGGTCGATTATAAGCAGTCCTGTTATTTTAGTAAAAGAACAGAGTTGAAACTCAAGATATGAATGGTTAGCTTATTTAAATATTTGATATTTCCCTGCGATGATATTAGTGCGAAGTTGATATTTTGGTAATAAAATCAAAATTAAACAACGTGATACTTTTATTTCGCAATAAGATATATAAAAATTTATTAAAAGATAAAATACAATGCACTATTTATACACGAACTATATTATATTTTAGCTGACATTTCCAAATACGATCAACTCACACGTACTTTCGTCAAACAATACAGGAGCATAAACATGTACATATACAAGTTATGAATATACGGGATATATACTTTTTAATCAAAATGTAGTTCATTTAGACGTTGTTGGCTTATATACATGTTTTTAGCTACTGCTTAGTTATATAATAGACTCTACGGAGTTTATGATTTTTTATGAATAAACACACAATCAAACCACACGTTTTCGTCAAACAAAACAACTACAAACATATAAAATTATATAAATAAGGATACATGTACATACATATTTAAGCACTTTTCGTATCGGTATATTTGCATATATTTGTACAATGATATATTTGAAAATACATACTTCATAACTACTTAAATGAGTAAAATAAACATTGCTCATAGATATAATCAAAATATAAAAGATGTCATTTACGTTGAAAATTGTTCAATATTCAAGTCATGCTCCATACACAAAGCATCCATACAATCCGAATAATTTGAAGCTCTTGAACAGTGCGCTATTGTAACTACATTTAAAATGAAGGTGTCTTTCCATCCGAAATTATCATTCTGATTCACATGAGTACATCAAGATTTTTATTCCAGATAATTATGTAGGAACCCGAAACCCTTTAACAATCTTTAAAATGAAACGCAATAGAAAATACGTTGTATTGTGCCATATTAACTGTTTAAACGTTGACATAAAGCCCATGAATATTACTTCTTTAATTGCAAATGTTACAACTATTACAAAATGCTGTATAAAAGATGCATACAGAATTAACCTATTACAAACAGTGATAAGCGGTCATTTACATGATATATGAATTCATGATTTTATACTGAATTTATATTCATTTTAAAATATATGCCATGGTTTTATGTTGGTAACCACTAACAATTATCTTAATAACTATCTTCAATATCAATGCTATTACCCTGTTTGCAATGACTGAAACAATGCAATAAAGCTAACAAAATCAACTTTTAACAAGTAAGTTTTGGGATAAAAAAGTAATCTGGGGAGATTATGGAAAGCGGTAATTCAATACGCTTTATGTTTTGAATATGGTTCAAAGCTTCAGATACATATACAAAAAATTGAGTCATAGTGAGAGCCTAAAATTAGAAAATACAAATGCATGCTCTATATCAATTTAAATATTCACATATGCTTTAATAAGTTATCAAAATATTTGGGTTGTAATCCACCATGCCTCCCCCCTCAACAAAAAAAAACCAATTGCCTCCCCCTCACAAAAAAAACTACAGTACCTAATAGGCTAGTTGAGATCATTTTCACTCCATTAATATACTAAACTATACATCTAAACACGTTTAAGGAGCAGGACACACCTCATTTTTAACCTGCATTAAAAGAGGCGGTAAATGATCATAAGTAGGAACAATAAACAAATGCTCTGCAACGGGATCAGAAGCAATGTGAGCAAGTTTCTTCTCATTCAAGTTTCGCCCGACGGCAATCACAAACAACTCAATATTATGCACGTCTTTAGCCCGCTTAGCTTCATTTCTCGTTTTCGTTAAATCATCCCCTTCATCTACAAACATAACACCAATACGCTTAGCGTCATCACGCGCACCTGATTTCGCGCTAAAGCTGCGCCTACGCATGTATTTAATAACATCGGCTGTGATTGGCTGGTTTTCAATAAACTGGGTCAACTCATTCAAAACGTTGGTTTTCTGGTTCTCCGATACCATGTTCATTTCCGGAAGTTTGTCGCAGTCCTTTGGCACCATGCCGATGTGGATTTTATCGTTGCTTATATCAAGGCCGCTGGTTAGTTCGCGAAGGAAGAGGAGGGCTTTGTCGGTGGAATCTGGTGAGGCGGCGGGTGACAGGGCGAAGACAATGTCGGCAAAGGGTGTGTCACGACAGGCTGTATGAGGAAAAAAGAATGAAAAATATAAGTTCAATATACAAACGTACTTCAATGAATGAGATACAGATATAAAACAGTTTTAACATATATTACTTAAATGCGCCTGTCACAAGTGGAGCGACACATATTCTTGTTATTGTAGTCAACCTCTACCAACCTCGTTTAAGGAACATCGTTTTACTGCTGGTCGCTCCCCATGTAACCAGGCACCAACGTAGCTTTAATACACTCTAATAGTTAACGAATATTACATTTGAGGTCAATGAGCCACATACGTTACAGTCCTCAGACTGAACTGTTTTACTAAGCCGGTATATATACATTAAGAATATATATATATACATGTATATATCTTAATTTATCAATGTATGAAAATTAATTTAAAAATTGGATAATTATAATGACATTTAAATAGTCAAGTCCAGGAACCAGTCAAAACAATAATAAATAGAAATCATGGATTACAAGGGCACTTGATATCGAAGCAAATAAAAGGGTTATCTTAAACGATAGCTGTTTGTGTTAAGCCATCTCTTTTTTATCGCATTTCTTATAACACAATACTTGATAGATTAGTTTGTAAAACAATTGCCTTATTAAATGGACAATTGTAGTTGCTGTTAGTGGTTAATATAGAACTTGGGTTCATATGTTGGTTTTATGCATAATCAGGTGGCTGGGCCTGATTATCTTATTAATTAGTTAACTTAAAAATTGAAATCGCATAAGTATTATACGAATGGGGAAATCAGAAATCAATTTGATTTCTCCTAAGCAATCCAAAAATAAACTTTATAAAATTGAATTCATCAATCACAACAAACGTTATTGTACGGCGTCGCAATAAAAGTTATGTCCTTAAACGTTCGGAAAACCGAATACCGACGCAGCAAATCAAATTGAGTGCAAGGATTTTTAGCACCCCCTTTCCGGCGTTGGTCTGACGATAACATTTGGACATTCGGAACTGTCCCCAAAAATGTTGGATAATGAGACTGATAACGTTTTCATCCAATTATTGATTTTGAGTTATTGAGTTTTAATGATATTTATCACGAATGCATTATTTTCAAGTGTTTGTTCTATTTTCAATTACTATCAATCCATTTATGTCGTAAACGAACTTATAATTATAGCTTACAAATGGTATATTGTCTATTATCAGCAATCCATTACCGACACAAACACTTGCGCTGACTCTTAAAATTTGGTAAATGGGGAAGAGTTTTGTAATAGCACGGATACCTTTTCGCTCCCTTTTTATAACCAAGAACGAGAACAATTTGTTCAGAGCTATGTTTAGAGTGTTTTGAGTAGGTTAACATACTATTTCTGGTTGATTATGAATGGGGCTGCTCTCGTGTGTTGAATAATTGTACAGACGGAAAACAAATACTTTCTAAGTAGAACCAACGACTCATGAGTCTTTGGTAGAACTTAATGGTTTTGCCATAAGTCCAACTTTTTTTATATTCTATCTTGTTTAATCAGAACTAAATATTAAAGGCTTGTGCCTGTAATTTGTTATAAATCATTGCAGCGGAAACCAGGTGTTATACTGTGATACACATGGAAAAGAAATAAATACTATCTGGAGAAAAAACGTGATTTACAATACACGATAGTGAGAGTGTGATCGCAAGACACCTGCGGGATGAAGTTATAGGGATTTGGATTATCAGATAGAGCCTACTCAAATTGATAAGATAATATATGATTTTTTTTATTTTAAAAATATATGAACATATAAACATTATAGAGCATTCTCAAATTTAAGAAAGAAAAAAAAAGAAATCATCAAAAATAGTTTTTTCCTAAGATACGTTCTTGGAATTGTAAGTAGAAACTTAAGTTTTGCCTAGATAAAAAAAACGTGTAACATAAAACTCAAGTTTGACTTTCGTAAGAAATGAACATCTCAAACATAAAGGGAAAATCATTCCTTTCAAAAATTGAACGAACATATCAGATTAAGATCAGATTCAAGAATAGCCCTTGGCACTTTTTTTAGGACTAAGGAACGTCTCAAAATATTAGGAATGCTCTAGCATATAAGTGAAATGAATCACTTGTATTTTTTCTAAAACTTAAAAAAAAAAATAAGGAACGTGTGAAGATTCGCTGCTTGATAACCCGAACGTCGGCCTTAGGGGCGAACTTTAGCATCATATGTGTATGTTAAAATTAATATCAGGGAAGCTTTGTCATTTGTGATTACAAATATAATAATGTTTATTCAAGGCTTATATTCTAATAATATTTTTAATTTAAATTTGATTTGTTTCTAGTCTTTGTTTATGTTCCTTTTGACATAATGTTTCCTTTGAATAACTTCACATTGGTAAGGGCCTGGTCACTTCGGAAACCTGTGTTGTTTTTAAGCCAGGCACGTTTATGTGTTTCCAATTTAGAAAAGACATTGGAAAGGATGAGACCTTCGGTTTCTATGACGTCAAAGTTCCAGTCTTTGCTTTGCCGAAATATATATACGACGGTATTGCAACGTCTGGCCGTATTCATAAGTATGCGTTGCTTTTATTCAGTCAATAAGTTATTGAGGTCAGCACATATGTTTATCATAAGGTATTTTCTGCTATCGAATTGTTTATCAAAGATAAGATCGATAGTTATAAAGCTGATTATGCTTTTGTGATTTATAATTTTATCACATTAAAAAAATATAAACATAAGACAGTTGAATGATTCTTATTCGCAAGTTAAGTATACCTTATATAATGACACCGGAAACTTAAGAGATAATAAACACTTCAAATAAATATGGATTTTGATTTCAAGCAAACGTGTTTTTCAACATTCAATATCATAAATGAAAAATGAGTAACTGCAATTAAATCTGTAAACTGTATTTACTATTTTTACCATTCATCAAATGAAATAATAATAACAAAATATAACTAGAGGGTTTAAATAGTAAGCATGGGAATCGCATCGTTAACGGTAAAATAACCGGTTTCGTCAATGTAAAAGGAACGGAAGGACTGATGATTGAGCTTATGTCTTTTCATTTGACGGATCACCGGATGCTTCCAAACACTCATAGCAAAAACACATAACAGAAAGGGCTCCTGCAATATTCTTTTCAGAGCGGTTTAATGATGTCTGGAAAAGGGAATATAAGTTCGTTATTAAGATACATCCATCTACGTATTTTGAGTGATGCCAATGTCTGAAAAGCACACTTCGCAACGTCCCTAAGGAAATTATTAAGCATTAATCTTTTTTTCTTGCATGGGGGAAAATGGGTGTGAAAAAGTTGAAAAGAACTGGCACAAAGGTCTGGCTACATTTACAGCTTATTTTTTTCCAAAAAACTGCTATGTCTGGGGGTTAGAAATAAACCGGTTATGGCATTCCAAACAATAGATTTGCAAGTAAAGGTTAAGCTGTCTTGTTTATAAAAGCGCATGCAAACCACTATGCATCAGTTTTACTGTGGACGGGCCCTAATATTTTAGACAAAGCACTATAGTCAATGATACGCATATTCATTGTATCAACTTCAAAATTGTGTCCCGTATGTTTTCTAAAATACGTAATTTGATAATATTTGATGAATGCGTACGAGTGTTTATTGCCTTGGGGTGTATTTCAAAAAGTGAAAAGTCAGTCTAGGGCCCCATAGTTTCATGTCTGTACCTACGCAGTCGGACACAGAAACGTACGGTTATAGGCCTGGCTACATTGAGAGTTTTTTTTCGAACATGCTTAAAACATGCTTAAAACAGGGTTTTAAATTTACGGTTAAAACGCTAAATATTAGTTTGTTTACTCACCAAGATCAGGTGCCTCTGTAGTGGTGGTAGGGTATTTTCTTGGTGGTGGTGGTACTGAAAGCATACAAAGCGGTGTATAAAATATTATTTAGCATATATGTAATTCTACGCATGATTTAAAAGTGTTCCCTGTCAGTCAATACATATAGTTACCGATGTAGCAACGTCGCAAAAGCAACTCAATTTGTGAACAACGTGCCGTCGATGTTACATATAAAGTGATATGCCTTTTTAACGTTGTTTAATGGCGGCTTCTCAAAATCGTTCATTAGCGAATTCGGGCAGCCTTTTGGGGTAAACACATTTTAAAATCCAAAGCTACGCAAAGATTGCTTTTAATATTACAATCATGTGCATGTATGTGGCTGCAATTAAGCAATGTACATCTATTTAATCATACTTTATGTGAAATATATCCCTTGTGCACCTGGAGGGCCACCTGTTTAAGGTATTAATTACCGTGATTTGTTTCACTTATATGAACTTATGGTTTATTTTAAGTCATTCCTTCAAAATGAAGAAGGTATAGATAATCACTTTGAACAAGTGCTGTCTATTTTATTTTATGTAATCAAAGGATTGACCTAAATATGAATGTAAGGTAGTAGTTTTATCGACAGGATTGAATTTACGTATCAATTATTACAAGGATGACTTACGTAAACATTTTTCAGTTTGAGGTTATACTATTGTAACAAATCTTGGGACATAGGCTTCAAAAGATATTATAACCAATAAATACCATTTGCAAAATAATTCACAATGATAACATTAATATGATTAATACCAACCTTCACAAGCTCGGATTGCCAGCAGCTCCTTGATATAATTCAGCGCATTATAATCAGACACCTGGAATATATACTGTTCATCCCCATCGCCTTCCGTCGCAATGCCCTCCAGTTCATAGCGCGATATATCATGTCCAACACCGATCGCAAATATCGCGATATTGTCCGCATGCGCCTTCGCCGCTTCCTGCTGCGTGAACATGGGGTCGTTCGAGCGTCCGTCCGTCAGTACGATCGCTATATGCGGCACACCATCACGGGCGCCGTTATGCTCACTAAACATAACCTCACGCATATAACTTATAGCCGAACCAGTATTCGTATCACCCTTGTAATGCAGCACCTCGTCTATATGGCCATTGATATGGAGCTTGTCCTTGTACTGATTCAAATGGAATTCAAGGAAGGCCCAGTTGCTATAGGAGACGACCCCGACGCGGATTTTGCCGGTGTCCGTTTCGAAGAGGTCGACCATGCCCTTGATGAAGGACTTTTGTTGCTCGAAATCGCCCGAACCGATGCTACCGGAACTGTCCATGATGAAAACGAGGTCGGCTGGTTTGCCACCACAGTATTCTGGAATATAAAGGTTTGGAAATTAGTTTTCCCATAAATGAGCTTCATAAAGACGGCCATATTACCAGCTCTTCCTTACGAAAGATATGCCCAAAAAGAATTATTTTGTCGTTCGCATATTAAATATATTAAAAAAACAGAGGCATCTAAGGAAGAGGTCATAAGTCATTCAGGGGGCAGTCGGTGTACATCCCTCTCCATTAGCCGGGTAATCAAATGTATTTATAAACTGGTTTCGAGGACATTGCTACATATACATTATGTAAATAATAAGTGAGATTCTCAATCTTTTCCAAGCCCAAGCCCTGGCCTTTGATGCCCCTCCGACAGTTGTAAAATTATGTAAAACCGTTTCAAAACAGGCCTCATCAGATTAATTGCAACAAGGAATCTCTAATTATCCTATCAACATATATCTAAAAATAACATGGGAGGGATATGTGTTATCTAATTTGTTTATTTTTTTCCTAACTATAATCAGATTGTTTGATTATAGTTAGGAAAAAAATAAACAAATTAGATAACACATATCCCTCCCAAATAAACGATTTATGGAATGCCAATTAGGGCATCTAAAAACGGTATATCACTCAATCCCTAGATTTCCAGGATATCCCAATCATTAGATAACAACTTTAATCTCTTTATTCAGTTATAGTTATAAATAATAGATTATTTCTTGCATAATGGTTTCATTACAAAGGAAGGTATGGCAAAAACGCTATATGACGTTTTTACGTCTCCTTAGAGAGCTCAAGATTAGAATAAGTAAATAATGCTTCACTAATGTGAAAGGAAAATAGATTCTTTATTGAAGCAGGTCAAGTGAAATAAATGTTGATGCACCCTGGCCTTTTAACAGTAGTCCGGCTGGCGACCGAAATTGTAATCCTATCTATTCATAAAGGCGCATGATATGGAATATGGAAATACGTAAGAATCCCATGTGGTTGTCCCTTAACA
>LQRL01183809.1:9428-20093 GCA_001703475.1 Hydroides elegans
TCTATGCATATATTTAAACTCCTTAAAAACCAACACATAGACACAATATAAAATACTCAGTTTATAAATTGTTCGTCTTATATATTTCTGTTTGAGGCTACCCGTCCGCCCGTTCCATATGAAATCATGTTCTCAGATCAGCGATATCATATTGATCTAAGATTCAATACGAAAACCTGCTAATTTGATAACTCAGTTAGACCGTAAACATGCATTCAATGCAGATAGAACTTATGAGTGCATCTGGTACATGAAATGGATGATTTTATTTTGCTCTAAATTTTGTTAATATTTAATGAACTTCCAAATAATTAAACGTTGTCTGGGCTGGAAGCCATAAATATATTAAAAATTATATTTGTCACGTGAGATAATTTGACTTTTCTTTTCAGAGAGAATGCGCAACGAATGCAGATGGGGTGAAGGTCGAAGAGAAGAACAACCAGCAAAGGTAAATGTTTGTATTTAAACTAACAATAATTCAGAGGGAACAAAAACAAATAATTATTACATATTCCCTTCTTTGCACGCTTCATTGACTATCTGCATTGAGCATGCTCCTCCATTGTGACGCAATTATTACTCATTGTGATTGTGACGTAATAATACCAACATCTCACAAAAGTGTATGTGATTGTGACGTCACAATAGATTTTCGGTCTATTTTAATAGTGATTCATATGGCTGGGTCCAGGCTGGGACGGGTAGGCTTCTAGTCATGCTCTCCGATCCATTAATTCATGATGATAATGACCGGCTAGTGGATGTGGGTAGGGGTGTTGATAGTCTATCTTTTGCGCTTGAGATTTGGCTAAATGGGCAAGTTTATGTTCCTTTTTCCACTTCATGCGGCGGTTTTGAAACCAGATTTTGATCTGTCTTTCGGTTAAGTTTAATGCATGCGCTATCTCGATGCGACGACGGCGGGTGAGGTAGCGATTAAAATGGAATTCCTTTTCGAGTTCTAAGGTTTGGTGGCGAGTGTACGAAGTGCGAGTGCGTTTTGAGTCGGCGCCGTTTACACCATCTGAAACACAAAACAACAGTTTATTAATAAGTCATCATCTTTTCTTTGATAGAAGACATTGATCCAGAATATTAGAGGAGTGGGTGATCGATCTTAGATCCAACGCCTAATCTGTGTAATAATCTCGAAATGTGAAAGTGTATTTAACTAGGGTGTGTATATCATAATTAGATGAATAGACCAAATCCAAATAGACTTTGAGTCAAGAATTACTTAATTAAGTTAAAACTTAATTAAGTTAAAACGATCTGTTGTTATACTCTCGATGTATCTTAGAAATCATTGACCAATGATTTATATGAAATAAATGAGTTATGACAATGAGTTATGACAATATCAAAAAAAAATATTATTGAGCTTCCCCCCCCCGCCCCCACCATAAAGTGTGCCCGTTGGGGGATGTGACCTTATAATGGCTTGTAATACATAAACCTACAATTATTAATCTCATATAAAATAATACAAAATATAATGCAAGATATGATTTATTATTTCATTGGTGTCCATAATAACATTTGTTTTATTGATGCATAGACGGATTTATGTGCGTTATGCGATTGCGTTTTACATCATCCATTCCCTCTAACACACCGTAACTAAATAGAGCAGCACGCTATAAAATGAGTTTACAAGGGGTGGTCTGGACCAGAATATGCCCAATGTTCAAAACAAAAAAAAACTTATAATATGCCATATCTTTTTTTGTTGAACCCCATGTTCTAACAAGCGATTACAAG
The DNA here is from genome assembly GCA_001703475.1 of Hydroides elegans. Taxonomy (NCBI): domain Eukaryota; kingdom Metazoa; phylum Annelida; class Polychaeta; order Sabellida; family Serpulidae; genus Hydroides; species Hydroides elegans. Next base: position 11,193 of record LQRL01183809.1, read on the forward strand.
AACACAACTCTTTGGTTTTGCACAAATCGATCTAATTTAAACACACTGCAGTAGCGATAACATTCAATACAGTCCTGTCTCATAAACATTTCATCTCGTGATTTAAGGGGCCTTTTCTTTAAGCAATGCCTTTCTCGTTCGTAAACAAATTTACGAGCTAACTCGGCAGATACTGTCTGGCTTAATTAAATATCAAGACAAGGCAGATACAAAACCTACGGTTCTTTTCTTTCTCTCGATCGTTTCCCCTCGAAAATCGAATCTTGTGATCAAAACTATAATTAGCGACGTTTTATCAACGTTTACTAAATGTTATATCAAGACTTTGTAGATACAAAACCCTGTTTTTCGGACGTTAACCTTTGGGTAACACCTATTTTAAATGGTCATTATATCTACGGTTATAACATAGATAAAAGAGAATTGTTCCCACAGAATTTACATACCAATTTTGTGTACAGACCCGTTGCCTCGTTTTCGTTTCTGCAAACAAACCACTTCAAACCCACATTTTCAGGGATTGTCCTAGTTTGCAACGTCATGTGACGTCAATATCACATGACTAGGACATAACGACATACGATACGTCGAATTGACGTTTTATGTATGTGTCACAATAGCATCGTATTTTAAAACGTCAAACAATGCATAATGTCAAATGTTGGTCCAAATTATATCGCTATGTCGGTCCATAACTTGGTCCTGGTTCGCCAATGCGTGAAGCGAGAACTAATAATTATATTGCATTAAATCAAATGAACAAAAGATGAGCTCGTTAAATATTTCAACAAAGGAATGTGCTCTTAGTTCAATTAGGGTAGTGCTACACTTTGGAAGCTCGGTCGTATACAATCGAACAATGTTGTAATGAGGAATAATGCTATGATAGTGACTAAAATGTCTCGCAATAAACTATCATTAGATAGGTCAGCAGGGGTATATGCAACCACACAGTGTATTTTTATAGTAAAAGTACAAGTGCGCAAATAATAGATTTCCTCAAGTTATACGGAGTGCTCAATACCCCCTTTGTTGGCTTCAAGCAATTTGAATGATCACTAATTTATATTATTTCACATGAGATATAATTATGAAGATTAACCTCAATACAAATTCCGATTTTTGAAAACGCTCAATACTGCATGCTTTTCGTCACTGGAAACAGTCGGAACATTTGAACATATGAAACACTTGTTACCATTCCCTAAACCAGCTCTCTGACTAAATTGCCTCAAAATCGTGTTGTACCTGTATATATCACTAATTCATTTACTACGATTTCTAATTCTTGTGAATTTTATAATCATTATGATAAATGTCCCAAACCGAATCGCCATATTTAAACACACTCAAATTGCCTGTAAATATTAAACACAAAAGCTGGTGGTGTGACCATTCCCTAGAATCCCCGAATCCTTGCATAGTGTACTGCTTCCATTCCCTAAACCAGTTCTCTGCCCAAACCTTCCCAGAAACCCTGTCCCCTTTCCCCATATCAATGACCCAGCGCGGCAACTGATACTCTTTATGTGTCCATCCGCTTATTTGCCAATGCAAGGACAACTTTTTTTCTCCATTTCTCCTCGGACACAAATATGCAGCAGCTTCACAATCAATTTGCAATTATCGGCGAATAGCAATTAATCATATCAGGGGGGTGGTTGTGGGTTTTATATAGGAAAAGCGGCCCTCTTAGTGGAATGACACTTTCGCTATGGCGAGATGAGCACATAGGAGGTGGGTTTGGTGCAAAAATGGGTTAATTCAATACAAAGATTAGTTGTACTGTGATCCATTATAAACTCTCTGCAAGGCATTATATATCTTGGTAAGACCCGTGGGTGACGGCCCAATGACGTCCTAGTTGCGTCAACGGATCTAAAATTCATGATCCGGAAGTTATGAGGACATGGCCGTGGAGAGGGGATCGACGTCGTAGTCATGTCTCTGACGTAGGTTATAAGAATGTCCATAAACCTGTCCTACCGAAGACATATCTGAGCCATGTTATGTAACAACATATAGCCTTGTCATCAATCACAAGAAATATTTCATCGAGAAAACTGTATAACTGTTAATTTCTGAAATGCCATATTATTCTTGGTTGGTTCACCAAATATATCTGCATGCACGGAACTCTTCCAGGATATAATTGGCGCTAGGTTTTTGCTTCGTACAGTGTATGTGTGTGTCGGAAGCTTTGGCCGGGGATTATCTGGACGCTGTGGTTTTAATAATGGTTATGAAATAACTTCTGAGATGCTTGATTACAAAATTCAATATGTATTTTCATCAACAGCACATCAAAAGTAATTTAAGCAATTTGTGTGTGTCCATTGAAACACATTTATATAGACTCTTTCCTTTTTCAACCTTCAATCTCTTGTAATTTCACGTTGAAATTTAACATTTTGTTATTATATTTATTTTACATTATGTGGTTTAATCGAAATCTATGGAATCCCTATTTTGGTAACACTCACCCGAAATCGCAATGTGTGGCGAATATCCCTGGAGATGAATTATCTGTTACCATGGTCAGATACATGGATATTTATTTCTCCAAGAAATGAGAGAGTTTATGGAAACACTGCTATCATATAATTTTTGATTGCATGTACTGGGATGAAATTTCACGATTCATAAAGTCATCGCATTTTCAAATCACGAACTGATAGAATTCTACTAATGGTTTATCTAACACTTAACAACCATGCAAACCTCCGAAAAAATATATTTCGTATAGCAACGATACATGTACCTCAGTGATTTGGGATAAGGCCAGATCATCTCTTTTAAGGCTAAAAAACGAACATTTCCTCAATTTTTACCTCAATATGAGACGTAAGACCTAAAATTTATAAACTATTTAGAGCAAGTTGCTTTGGCTTAACATATGTGTTTCTCTACAGTCTCGCCTCTGACCCTTACGCGACCTTACGTGTGTGTGGTGAGGCAAAATGTTATCGATAGATGCGATTGCGATGGACCGAATGTAACATGTCAGCTGGTAAATGCAGATGCAATGATATGAATAGTAATGTCATAAGTAGGAAAGATACACGTAAGCATAGTTAATAATTCTATGATTACAAAGTAATGCCGTTAGTACCAAATTACATATATTTTATGGTGCCCTGATGTCAGATACTAGCATTAAAAAGTAAGATATGTTAAAAATATTCCAAAGTCCCAGATGTTGAGCATTATAGCGAGAATACATTCAGATTGAATGTGTTGTAAAAGGAACGTGATTCACATCAAACATTAATGGCATCTGCATTAAATTAAGTTACCAGTCAATACAAGTCAATGGACATTGATACATTTTAATGTTGAGGACAGGCACTGGTGGTCGCATGCTGAAAACACAGTTTCCACAATACAACCAGCAATATTGAACGTTTATTATACTATACCTTAATTATAACCACCTAATGTCTCTACCTGTCCGTACCATACAACTGTTCCCTCATCTATTTGTTTCGTGTGCGTTACACTTTCGGCCATCGTAATGTTGTCTGCTGCACTAGCACTGTTTTGTTGTCCGATAGTTGGCTGGTTTGTCGGTACTTAATCAATTCACTTGGCTTCATCATGCGGGTCATGTATATCTATACTGACCTATCTTTCACTCACTCTACAGGAAATAATTTATCAATCCGAGGAAAGAAGAGGTTAAACCACTTCTACGTAAAAACCGCGAAACTCAACTTGCATTAGTTCCTCGAAACTTTTTTATATTTAACTATTCTACGAGCCATAGAATGCATTGATTAACATCATATTTCCATTAATATAGTCTTACATGCATATTCATTTTCATTGATTAGTTTATAAAGTTGAGTCCAAATTTCCATTTCTGTCCTCTATTTTCAGAACTTAAAAATTGTTTATAAAGCCATTGACATTCTTGCACAAATCATAAATGGAGGATGTTGTTTTTTTTCTTAGCTGAAATATTTAATTTAAATTGCATTTACATATGTTCATAGCTGTAATGATAATTACAAATTGCACACGCTTTTCACATTAAGTTTTTTTTTTAATAGAACCAGGTACTCTAAATGGGTAATAATCATGACAATTAGCTTTAGGTTTGAGGCTTTGTGCATTTAAATTACTTTCAGGGTAAAACATAAATAGTTGAATGTATTGATGGTGTGAAAATATATTACATTCTAGCAAAACAGTGGCTTTTTATGACGCTTTGTTGGATTCGATATGCTAGATTCTAAATTTTAAAAAATGAACCAATTAGATAAAAACGGAGAATAGTAGATATTGTATGACTTTTTAAAATGTGATAAACTCCTACTATATAATTAAAGCCAAGTTCAAACTATTGATGCTATGCGATATATTATTTATATTTTGTTACGTGTGATTAAACCGTCTTGCATGGTAATATTTCTAAATTACGTAATCACGATGTTAAAATCTGATTATCTCGACATAATAACTTTCTAGTTTTATGAAGCTCTCATATCAAACGACATAGCGCTACTTAAACATAACACTGGTAGTAGGGGTAAATGACAACTTCTTGATAAATTACTGTAATAATTCAGATAAAACCATCACTGTTAATATCTAAGAAACCCTCTTAAGACATTTTGAAGGCACTCCAGACTTGTTCTCTCCAAGTGTCTAAGTACCTCAGATTGTTGTACAATTAATAAGTTACTTTTTTTCTATGGTTTGTGAAGTTGTTACTCAATACGATTCTACATACCCTTATACCCTGGGAACAAATTTTGACAGACTAAACTTATAAGCTATCTCTCAATATTTAAGTTTTTTGTATAGTATTTATAGTGATTGGTTGCTAGGATGTGGGTTTGAAAAGGGATTTCTAACAACACCGATAACATAGTCTCAAGAACAGAATGTAACTTGTTTGCTCATATTATAAGCAGTGTGCTTTATTTCAATATTTAGTTCTATTAATTCAATGAAGTTCTATTAATAGTCCGGTGAATCATGTTTTTAAACAAACAGTTTACCATTAGATAATCAAGAAATTTGCTCCAATTTAATCGGGCAACGAAATAAGGTTTCCTCGTTGCAAAATGTGAAGTTTGGCATATGGCAATAACAATTATGTAACCTATTTTTGAAATGTTCAATCTTTGGGCGTTTCTGCATAAGTTATGTAAACAAGTTTCGCGGCAATGAATATACATTTAATGCAGTTAAATAGTTTGCAGTTTAGAAATACAGTGTGACATAAATATCATACTATTAACATAGAGGGACAATTTGCTTTTAATAAAACACTTGAAAGGCCTCAACTGATGACAAGTTCCTATCAAATTATTGACCGCAATATGTTGATATTAATTTGATCGATTTATCAGTAGCATATGGTCGCTTGATTTAACAGGCTCAAACTTAAAGCTCGTTTTGATTTGATTTGAAACATAGTACAACTATTTCATATTGTATTTAAATGTATGATTATATGCTTATTTTGGCAAACTAGTATTTTCATATTTGCATATGCGTTTAACTTTAAATATTTCAAAATTTTATAACTCATTTACTGTCCTTGTCCAATAATTATGATTCATAATTATAAACGCCAGTGACAAAATGTTTCCAAAAGTTCAATTTCGAAATTGAACGAACAACAATAAAAGCCTTTGAAACTTATCACTTTAAACACAAAATAAACAGCTAGAAGTCAGCATTAGCCACATTGTTTTCTTAATGCTAATTGATATGAGCCATATAATAAATGAGAACGAGGATATAAATCTATATACGCTCTACAACAAGTGCTTTACTGTTTATAGTTAACACATCACAACACCTATAACAGAGCTATTAAATGCATATTAAGCATGTTACAATCACGAGCTAATTGCTCATAGAACGACAATAAAACTGCTATTCGAGAAGGCAGTCATAAAGATATCAGTCCCATTCGGCGCTCTATTTGAGCAACAAATCGCTCTATAAACGAGTCATCAATGAGGCTCTAAGTCGTCACCAATTCCTCTTTAAAAATGGTGCAACCGTGATTCTCGAAAATGGCTTCTCTCTAGATATATAGAGCGCGGGCGGAGATAAAAAACGAACGAAAAACGACGGTGCATAGTTATAGCGGCAAAGTGTGTAAATCAGATCTATAAGTGGCGCGGGCCCATAACGCTTATGTAGCGAGACACATTTACAACTGTTTTATTGCTCAGACGTACATAAAATGCAACAATAATGGTCGTTTTATGGTCACATATGGCCTTCACCTTGCAAAATCAAAACATTGGAGTACGCTCGGCGATTTTCAACTATGATGAACTTGTTTAGAAATTTTGTGAATGAAATCCGAGTAAAACAAGATGTTAAACGTTACAGATTTACATTATTACATTTCACAACCCTACCCGAAAGCTTCCCTCATCATATTTTGATACATTTCTGTAAAATATTCATTTCAAAGGTAGTTCCTTACAGTAAAACTTACGCTTTATATCGAAGCAACCAATTTTACCTGAAAACTTTGCTTAAGTCGACCTACTTAGTCAGTTGCTTTTCCTTTGATAATCTGAATAAACCGAACTAAGGTTAACTGCATTTCGTTCTGGTTTATAATAGGGGACCACTCAAATTCTACACTTAACAACGATCTACGTAGTTAAACGTAAAATCGTATAAATATACTGATTTGTTGCCATGTTTTACACGGATTATAGCAAGCTTGATATATAGCAACCCAGCAGCTTTACGCAGTTATAGAGTTATCATGCTAAAAGTAGCGACGCTTTTTCTCAATAGATGGAGCTACACTACAGTAGTAGCATAAAAACTATAAACACGACGATTTTTATCGAGGCGATTTTCTTCTCATTTTTTATAACTTGTTTTGTACATTTGTACTTGTCAATATGCTCCATACGGAAGCTAGGACTCTTTAGTGTTCTTGTATGAATATGTTGCCTGGTAACTAAGATATTTGACTCAAGTTTAGACCACTGACAAGCGTACTTTTGAGCCTTCCCTAACTTCAAAGACTTGCAAAGTTTTTGCCTAAAAGAGTTGAGTTTGTAACTGCTTTCGACATGATATTTTAAGAAACAACAAGATTATATCGTTGAGTAAAATCACATACATAATATAGAATGATGAATGTGTAGATCTAAACAAGCTTAAACCTATCTCATTTTCTCCGAAAAAAAAACATGTTATGCTTATAACTTTTGAAACGTGAACCAGTTATCACAAATTATAAGTAACCGAAAATAGTTTTACCCATATTTAGAATAAATATTTATATGAATGTATTGCCAATCCCAATTTCGTAGCTCTCATTACCTCAAATCAAACTTTATATTCGAAATGAATTATCAATTTTGCCATTTATCTTTTCGTATATATATACCTGTTACTTTTATCATTATTTGCGATATATATTTATATAATTATCTATATATTTATAATAGATAACTCACCGTGTCCAATATGCATCCTTCGCATCCACGGATAAATATGCGGCTGCGTGGGCGTCGATCCCGGACTTCCGTCTCCGGCGTCTTTTCCGGCAGTTTCCGAATCACCTTCGGGTGTCTTCGGCTCTTCCTTCGTTTCGTCATCGGAATCCAGGGGGCTATCGTCCGGATCTCGACCGCCACCGGGACGGGAAATACCCCCGGTTCTAGAGGGGCTCCGGCTGTTTTCATCCTGATGAGATGACGATGTGTTTTTCGTAGTGCTGAGATTCTGTGGTGGGCTGCCCCCGGGTTGGGTCGCGATTCGATTTTGCGACGATGACATGGTCGCTGTATGGTTTGGTGATGAGTCTCGATTGTTATTCATGATGGTTGTGTCTCTATGGTTACCACTTTTCGGTGACGTATCACGGGTCGTCGATGTCGGACTTCGAGGTGCAGTATTTCGTGCGGTATTCAACTCATAATATTCACGCGCTGCGGAGTCAGTATACGGTATCGTATTGCCCGCTCCGCTATGCGATACAGCACTCGGTACTGCACCATACGTTGCGTACGCTGGATGCGTAGAATATCCGTGCGTAGAACGCGAAAAATGCGTCGCTTGCGTCGAATTTTGAGAATAATCCTTTGGTGTGATTTCAGACGATGCCGAGCCACTGCCGTCTCCCTGATTATAACAGGCAGTAAGAGAGTTTACAAAATAGGAGCTCATTTTGCCCCCGTTTGTTGCCCAATCTGATTTACAACCCAAAAGCTACTCCGAACGTCGGAAAGCAAGTCGTTTCAATGAATTATGGCCCTCACAACTCAGACTATTTTGCAGTAGCAGCCTCTGCAAACCCAACCCAGTCAAGAACACTGATCATTAAGCCATATATGGAACGCACTCGGGCCACGTGACTGAAGGAGCCAATGAAAAGCGAGTAAACGGAGAGACTGACAGCAGAAAGTTTGTAGTTGCAAACAGCATTGATGTTGATGAATATGTGGATTAGATAGAGAGAGAAAACAGCGCAAAAGTTTTGTAAGCGAGAGAAGTGTTGGTTGTAAAGGGGGAAGGCATAGAAAGAGAGAATAACGTTCAAAGTTATTGCGTAATAGAGCGGCGTTCTATACTCCCTTTTATCCTTTCCATTCTTGCCCGTTATTGGATAGAAAATCACAGGTATAAAGCAAAAAAAAATAACATAGAGAAAAATTATACATCGTAGCTATACATTGTGCGTATACCGTTTTAACCTCAGTTTGCCAAATGCTTTGTTTTGGTTGAGCGCCGTCAGTAATCCACAAACATTTCTGCTGGTTTGCGAACACGAAAAAGAAATATGGTGGTTGTCGAGTTAACGGCCGAAGGAAATAATAAATGGAGCAGCGTTCAAGGCTGGTTATTGCTCCATATGGCCAGACATGGATAAGAGGGGGTAAACAAATTAAAGGGGGGGGGGGG
>LQRL01183814.1:0-20445 GCA_001703475.1 Hydroides elegans
TCACCGGGAAAGTCCTGGAAAACACTCACAGAAAAATCTCACCGTGATTCCACGCATTGTGACTCACCGAGTAATATCATAGTGAATCTCACCGGAAAATATCACCGGACGCTCAAAACGTGGGTACGTTCAGATATCTGTGCGAGACTCACCGAGAAATATCTCAGTGAATCTCACTGGAAAATCTCACCGGACGCTCAAAACGTGGGTACGTTCAGACATCTATGAAAGATCACAAAAAAAAGACGCACTGTGAGTCTCACCGAGCGAGTCTCACCGGATCCTCAAAACGTGGGTACGTTCAGATATCTGGGTGATCTCACAGAGCAAGTCTAACTCGAGAAAATGAAAGTCTCACAGTGATATCACAGTGAGATAACTGTGTTGACTGGGATATGTTACAATCATTAACATAGTTAGGGGCCGAAGTTGTAGGGGCCGAAGTTGTACCCCATCTGTCATGAAAAAAATATCATAATTATCATAGTTTACTCACCTTTAACCAATCACCTGAATAAAATTAGGATTAATTTCAATTTTAATTAAATAAATTAATCACCCAAACCTAAAATATGAGAAATAACTAACATTTTGAAGGGGCCGAAGTGTAGGGGCCGAAGTTGTAGGGGCCGAAGTCGAGGGGCCGAATTGTCTTTTTTAGGGGCCGAAGTGTCTTTTTTGGGCATTAGGGACCGAAGTTGTAGGGGCCGAAGTGTCCAAACCCCTTTTTCCGACTAGTCAGGGAACTCAGAGGGTTCAAATAGATATTTTAAGATCGCTTAAATTGTCTAAAATATGTTAAATTTACTGAACAAAAGGAATTGCGACTATTGATTTCCACACATGAGAATGAACACAATAAAATAAATTGCGATGATATATTAAGTTGTACGCGAATCCTTGCAAGTACTTTTTTATTAACATTCAGACATCTTGAAATAACAACAGACTAAATTAGTTATATAAATTGTTTTAGGGAATTCTATCACTTTTTGATCGCTCATTTAAAATACGATAGGTATTTTAGCAAAAGATATAAAACATCAAATAAGAATATTTACTTCACCTATACGAGCACACAACTGCTATTTATTGAAAAATGTTCGTACATTGGACATTATAATTTTAGTGCATTATTTTATCGACCAACTAGAGATTTGTAAAAATGCGGAAAAAAAAGAAAGTTAGAATTACTAACAAAGCGGATTATTTTTCAGCTACTTTTAATATATATATTTTTCGCGGCGTTTTCAGAACGTTCCGCTGAACGCATGTTTGTACGCCTAATTTACGCATGTATGTTTTGAAAATAAAAGTTGGCAACATATTTATTCCAAAAGAGCACCTCAAAACCTTTCCAAAAATGTATGATACCATGATTTAACAGGAATTTCCCAAGGAATTGTAAACCACACCGGACTAACCCCATAACATCTACGCTTAATCATTGATAGTATAATTTTTATGCCATGCCATTTTGTAGTGAAAGTTGTGCATAAACAGTATAATATTGTACATAGTGATGTTGGTTTTAAATAATGATGTATGATAAAACGATTGCATCTGGCAAGGTGCAACTTTTGAAATATGTGCTTTTGATTATTTGAATTATTTCTATAATTAGATAATGATTATTTTTCCGATATCGCTCGACGGCCTATAGATGGGAGAATGGTTGGCTTCGACAAAAGGGTAAATACTTTAATGGTAAGCCATGGTACCATACGCTCGTTTTTTCCTGGTGCAACTCATGGTTGGACCTAGCAATGACGTTCTTCGTTCCGCGAGGGTGCATCCAGTCTGCTTTTTCATGCGTATGTTAAGGGTACCCACAGTATATTCTGTGCACATTGTGTATAATTATAACATAACAAAAGTGGTAAGCCAGACTGAGAGCGCCAAAGAGTTGCAATGAGTATGTGTTTTTTTTTCGATTTGTTCAAAACTGCACTGGATAGTTCGGTCCTTGGTGGCCACCCTGGACGCGATCGATTCTCAGCGATCAACCAAGAAGGATAATATTTTATATTTTTGGAATCGTAATTTGCTGTAGTAAGCTGTTTCTTCAAAATCACAAGGGCTGATTTTGTTTCATTTGTAGCCATTTTGTTGGTGACCTATTTCATGACACATATTATATTTAAAAATCACTCGTTGTCGATTTCATTATGGCCATCGAAATCGTTCCATTTTGCGGCGATTCTGCTATATACTTGCAGTATGAGCAGACATACATAAGAAAAGTGGTTTTTGCTATAAGCCGGTGGTTATTCCGTGGTTTAACGACATGAAATCACATTTCCAAAACCTTCTAAAACACATTCATATTTCTATAAATCGTTCGGCGCCATCGTTCTACTTTTATAATGTATGTGATATATTTCCATATAAAAAGAGGAATAAACTTTCAAATTCATTCTTCTTTTTATAGTTCGTTTTGTTTATTGATTATTTAATATATTCATTCTAATATAAAATACCGCGTCCTGGTGGTTGCTAACAAAAATGCGACCTAATTATGTCGCGTAATCTTAATTTAGTGATATGTAGGGCAAAAACGTCGTTGTTTATAAAATATGAGAATTCCTTTAATCTATGTGTTTATTTTCCTTTTGGGAAATTCAGATAAAGCTTCTTGAAAATGTTTGCAGCTTGCACAGCCCTTTTAAACTAAATAGTGGAAATGGGGTCGCAAATGGTTTAAACTATCAATGCGAAAATCGAGGGGGGAGGGGGTATCTTGGCCTCTGTAGCAAAGTTGTTATTATGCAGATAAGTGAACAAATTTAAATCTTAAACGGGTTTTTAAAGGTGATTTCGGGTTTCTGTAACCTACTGAAATCATAATACAGGTTGGACAAAAAATACAGTGCCGCGCAATTCTAACAATACATTATTTCTAGCGTTTAGCGTTTAGCTTTTTTAACGTTTAAGTATTTGCAATATCATACTTTAGCGTTTAACATCTAGAGTTTACAGATTAGCGTTTAACGTTAAGGGTTTTTGTCACGTGGTAAGGGCGGGTATATGTTTTGTGGGTGTTTTTATTTTGTAAAAAAAAGGCTTTATATGAAAACAATTTATTTAAACACTTGTGTTTATAAAGTTTGGTTTGTTCCCCAGTGGCTTTGGCATTCTAATGGGTATGACAAAATACTCATAATTATACTCTTTATTCATCATTCACACATGTAGGCAGCCATTGTTTAGCGTGCAACGTGGAGCGTTTAGCGTTTAATATTTAGCCCTACTTAGGTTAACGTTTAGCGTGGACGTTTAGTATTGTTGCAATTATCGTTTAGCGTCTAGCGTTCTCTATGTCATGTTAGAAACGCACTCGACTGTGTCATAACAAATGTCCCATTTCTTGAAAATATGATGAACTTTCATATTTTTTAATGTAATTTGGTTTCCAAGAAATATAATACTCTCTGATCTCACTTTTCAGCTGATCATACTTTTCAAAATTTGCCTATAACGATGTTAAGGAGCACCTTAACCATGTTCGTCAAATGAATTCCACAAGGGAAACTGAAAACCTGATAATGATTATTTTTGTATCACGTTCGTTCTAAAGATATATACGTGCTAAAGACACATATATTCAAAGATTAAATAGATAGGTAAAGTTAAGATAAATTGTATGAAAAGACGCGTATTGAATTACAAGATTATGTAATCCTTTCTCTAGGATTATATAATCTTATATAATCCATGAAAAATCACCCCATTCCCGCATCAGTGATTAAACAAAATAGTGCATGTGATTCTGCTGCAAAATCAATGTTTTAAACTTCCCCAAATACAAAGGAATATTAGTAAATTTATATAAACAATTTCAAAAATAATTTTTCTTTGACTTAAAGTGTCTTGTAAACTTGTGATTGTCAAGTGATTTGGTTATGGGCAATTTAAGGGATATATATTTACTTATCTCCAATTTCAACTCTCATAGGGGTAGTAAATGTGATAGTTGAAACCTTTTAGATTATTATTCCCGCTCAGATTCGATCGTATGTACAACGTTGCTTTCGAATGTGCCGTTACAAGTACTCATTTCTTCCAGTCTTAAACCATATGCACGTTCTCCTTTCGTTTATTTTCTGCGATGTCGAAATGGCGGTGTTCCAACAATGACGTACGTTAGCTACAATAAAGACCCGTTTACGAAAAAAACTTGAAATAAGGAAAAAAACGTTTTTTGTGAGAAAAGAAGAGCTCAATTGTTATGTTGTTTTGTTTGCGCGAACGCGACCCAACCTTGACCGGAAACTCGCTGATTTGTACCAAAGTGAAAGCGTCATTTCGACTTACTCGACATCTTGATTTGGTTCGATTCGTTACCACATAAAGCATCCTTACCGCATGGCACACGTTGAATATTTCCATGAGCGTTCTATTATACCCTGTCTGACTGCTTTGTAGAAAACCACTCTAGACATCGTTCTAACGTTTTGAATTAAACTAACAAATCCATCATCGTTTAAGCCTCCGGTTTACTAGTGTGATTCTCAATAAACATTGAGTAAAGTCATGGAAACATTGGTACTTTATTATCTTAACATATAATATCTTCAATGCAATATCAATTGAAAATTTTGCGGATCAACTAGCTTTAAAACCACTGACTTCAAGGCGCTCTGCTTAATATGACCAGACCCTGATGCATTTTATTTCCATGAACATGATCATCTTAGATAGACCATATTCACGATCTGACATACTTTTCAAGCCACCTGTATGGTCCCTTTAAATATGCTGTCCTTTTTTATTTGACATCACTCATTGTCATCTGAGATATGTGCTACAAATAGCTGCTGCTTTGAGATATATTCAGAAATAGCCGCATATATGCCTTCAGGGTAGAGACTACTCGCTTGTAATCGTTACAATGCAAAATGTGCTATGCATGTTTGGTGATTTCAATGCATTAAAGTGCATATTTGTCTGTAGTTGTTATATCTAGAATGAAATATAGGATATAAAGAAGGGATGGTAAATGTTTGATTTGATGTTGATGTTTGATGTCAGAATATAGGACAATCTTCATTTGGGATAAAGCACATATTTATAGTGTTCCATGATGGCAAACGGTGTAAGTATAGATAAAGTCCTTTGTTTTTTTCTTAAGTCAATCATGCATGTCTATGATTGCAGCTTTTTCAATAGATTAATTGAATTGGAAGACTAAATTAAAACATAGTCTATATGTATCTATGAATGTAATTAAAATATTGAATCGCATTTTTGACGAATATTAACGATCATGTAATTGTTTGATACATATCATATTGTTTTTTTCCATACATAGATATTATTATACAACTTCAAAACTGACGACTATCAATAATAGTTTTATTAATAAACCTCAAAAATGATATGCATTTGCACACTCAACAAGGTTAAAAATATGTACCACCTAGCTTTCGAGCGCATTGTCGAAATGACTTTATCATGTTAGCCTAAAGAAATGTTTTCAATTTTACATTTCGATGACGTTAACGTTATACATATCACGACATTGCAGTGATGTTGTTTCTATAACGTCATCCACGTACAAAGACGTCCGGCAAAACTTTGAAATGCGAATGAACTTTATTCTTAATTGTTTAATCACAAATATTTCGATGTATCAAAATCAAACTATCGTTTAAAAACCTGTTTTTTTTATTTGTGTTTCTAGATTAGGGAGGTGAAATATCATATCTTTAAGAGTATGAAGAATTAGGGCATGGTAACATTTACGTTTTGAAACGCGGCTATATTATTATTTTCCAATGCATTTGTGATGTAAATTCTTATACGCTAGTTGTTCTAGCCTTTTTGCTTCAAATCAAGAATAAACTAAAAACATTGCGTTGTTAAAACGCAAATTTAGCAACAACTGCAATAACCTAAGCAACATAAAAGGCAATTCACATAGTTTCGAAGAATACGGTGGGTAAAAAAGCAGTGTCTGTCTAGAAGCAAAGGATAGAAACCAACATTCGAGATATTTTGTCGGTAAAATATCAGCATATAAAAACCCAGCATGATAATTGAATGTGAATAGCATAGGTCTTATTTTGAGATTTATCTGTTTTCTTCATTTTTTTTTCAATTTGCATAATATACCATTTTGGACTATTAACATGTAGGTCAGTGTTACAATCTTAGTGCCATCTTTGGGTCAAATATGACCACGTTCTATTTATATATACAATCGTGATTTGACGGAATTCTAAAATTAATTTTATCATATATTTTGCACATTTTATTCACTTTTTAAAATAAAAACGTGATCACGTGGTTCTAAAACAAGTTACTCTCCGATGCCTTACAATAGGCATGGTTTTACCATAAAAATAATGATTTGATGTTTCATATATTTCGTATATTTAGTAGCTTCAGACAAATTTATTATAATCGGAAATATTAAAAGTAGGTTAGCGTAGTCGTTTGTGGAATTCCTTGAAATGTAACCATCATCAAGAATAGAATAGATTTATCTATTTGTTAATAAGTACAAATATAATTCAACGTAAATTAAGTTGCCTCTTATACATATGTTTTTTGTTCGCAAAAAAAAACTTTCAAAAAGCCCATATATAACATGTCTGAATTGTTGATTAATTACTTAAACTTGTATACTCGACAACAAAAGAAGTGTCCGGTCGTTTTAGTTTAATATTTTTTCATTGTATCAAAAGTGGAACCAATTAAAACACGTTTGTTAGTTTCAGTTATGGTAATTATATGTGGTCTCGCAAACCTAACAATCTGGAATCCGTTTGACAAGTATCGTGTTCGTTTTATCGAAGGGCTAAGAAACATTGATTTCGATCATTATTCAATGAGTATCGGTGGGAATTGAAATGCGCTATGTGCTAGAGATAGTATAAGGTTTTCGTAACTCAAAAACGGTGAGAAATAGTTAATTTCTATGCCACATGCGTCGCAGCGCACATCTTAAAATGTCGGAAAATCGTGTTTTTGGCGCTTAACTGCGAAAACAGTCTTAATCACATTACACAATAAAAGCGGTATGATTTCAAGATAGCTCACATACTCTAAACTCTGTTAGTTGCACTTTGAATTCCATTCGCTCCATAGCCTAGCCGTAATTTTCGAATAAACTCGGCAAAATTTGAAAGGGATAACTTAACCTAGTTATTTTGACGGGGAGTTCGAACGAAAACGGTCATTGTCAATATTATTTTCAAGGGTGTGCAAAATATAAACAATAAACCGAAAGGCCGTTGCTGTCCTCGTTTTCCATATAAACGATGTCGCGAAATCATTGAAAATACGCTCGATATAGGCGCGATTTTGCGCAAACAATCGATAATTGAGTGGATACGCTTTAAATTGGTTAGAACATTGTAATCTAGAATTACGAGTTATGAAAAACTGTTTAACGGTCATTTTAACCGCGTAATCACGCTAAAATTGAGTAGAATACGTCGATCTGTTTATCAAGGCATATGCTTGCACGCACCATTGCTACGAGGCTTGGGCGTGGAAATCGACCATCAGGTTGTCTTAGACATGCACGAAAATTGTTTTCTTCTTGATGGAAAACTTAAACTACGGATTCAACAAAGGTTGACTGAATGTGACTTTTCGATTAATATCGTGTTTCGAAGTAAACTGAAACTAAGCGAAACGTAATTTCCAAAACGGTTGTAAACCCATAAATGAAGCATTACAAAACCTGCGAAGGCATCATTTGACATTTTCAAACAGTTGTTTTGAACAATTGTGCTAAAGCTGGCACTTCCGGTGCCTAGCGTCTGACCATTCGCAAGATACTTTGTCAACTCGAGCGATCGCCGCAACTGGCTTGAATTTTCGAATATGCACCTAAAGAGTCCAAATGTACCGATTACCTTTAAAAGTTTTGGCAAGATAGTTCAAACATCCATGAAAATGCATATTTGAGGGTATGTTACTCGCTATTTCGTTCGTTCATTTTCGAGAGTTCGCCGATTCGTCGATAGCAAATATAGAGTCGTAAAAACTTATTAAATGAACTCACATTATGTGCTGTTTAATTTGGTACATAATTGATAAAAATCGACCAAATACTTTTGAAGTTACAGAGATTTGAACAACCGGACACTTCTTTTGTTGTCGAGTATATAGTATGATTGTCTATGATTAATCTCCTCATATATTTTGTTTGCATACAAAGGCGCGCGATTCTAACCCAACATGTCGTTTAACGTTTAGCGTTTAACGTTTAAGGGTTTGCAATATCAGAATTTAGCGCTTAACATGTCATGTAGCGTCCACCGTTTGGCATTGAACGTTTAGCGATAAACGTTAGAGTTTATTGGCACATGCTTAGGGTGGGTATATGTTCAAAGATGGTTTTATTTTGCATAGATGATATTTTATATAAAAAATAATAGTTTAACAAGTTGGGTTAATAGTTTTGGTTGGTTCCCCGATAGCCTAAGTATTCTAATGGGAATGATAAACACTAATAATAATGCTCTTTATACAGTACATCACTCACATGTGTAGGCAGCTATTGGTTAGCGGTTACGTTTAGCGTTTAACGTTTGGCGTTCAGCGTTTAACGTTCTGCTGTTACCGTTTAGCGTTTAACGATTAACATTTGTGCGGTTACCGTTTAATGTTAAGCCTTTTCAATGTCGTTAAGTTATGTATGTTACCATTTTTTGCCAGAAAATATAATTGCAGATAATTGTTGAGTATTTCTAAGCGCATATAGTGCAAGGTAGATAGTGAGAAATCATACTGACACATCCATAGTTTGCAAGCTTAATAGAAACCCCGATTAGAGTCTCATTTTTTTTTCGGTTGTCCCCCAGCTTCATATTCCAAACCTTATGGCAACATTATCAAACTCTAAACCAACTCAAGTTGTGTGTATTCCCCTTCGGTAATTACATCCATAAGAACATCCTGATCACGTAAGTTTTATTTTTCGAGATGGTAAAGTGTCATTACGTGCATATTTCAATAAGCAATGAAAAGAATTTAAAGAATGGTACTCATTGATAATAATGTATAACCGTCATTTAAGAATATTTTTCGTTCACTTACAGCACCAAGATACCGCCGAAATGGACACGTTGGCCTCTACAGAAGCCGATGGGCTACTCCAACCACCAAACATCGAAAACAACAACATGGACAAAAATGATTTCCAAATCGACCACGGCTGTACGATCGACATCAGTCGTCCCGCATACAATCAGGACGACATTGATAAAACCTATGGGCGCATCGATAAACCGGCCATTCCAATATCAACCGAATTGGCGGGAAAAGTGCGATCGGCATGTGTATGTAGTGGCGCGTGTTTAGTGGCTCGGTTGTTTGCGCTGTTCCCGTTTGTGTCCGTGATGCGGTGTTATAAATGGAAGAGCTGGATTATGGGCGATATTATCGCTGGGTTATGTGTCGGTGTGATTCATATACCGCAGTGTTTGGGTTTTGCTATTCTGACATCGTTGCCACCAATTTATGGACTCTACTCGACACTATATCCCGTGGTGATTTATTTCATATTCGGAACGTCACGGCATATTTCGGTTGGAACCATGGCCTTGATTAGTTTGATGATCGGGGCGGTTGTCGAAAGAGAGGCTGCTTTATATACCCCGCCTCCACCCACACATGAGGTCACAAATACCACCGGCGTTGTATTTGAAACAAATGACGGTATCTATAACAACGACACTGGTTATGACCTAGCAACGACCCCGAGTGCGTCAAAAGGATTGGATCCGGAAATGGAAGCGTTCCGCGTTGATATAGCAACCTCGGTTACCCTACTTGTTGGTGTGATCCAAATCGGGATGTACCTGCTGAATCTGGGTGTTGTAGCTAAGTTCATGCCTATGTCCTTTATTGGTGGATTTATGACGGGGGCTGCTTTTCATATTATTACGAGTCAGGTTCCTTTTATGTTGGGTGTCAAACCGCCAAGGCAAGTCGGCATTTTTCGGTTTCCCAAAATCTGGTTTCATATTTTCCGACTTTTACCGACGGCGAATCCTGCTGAAGTAACCATATCGATCATCTGTATGTGTATCCTCCTTGGTTTAAAGGAATACATCAATGATAAATACAAAGATAAACTTAAAATCCCCATTCCCGCTGAAATCATTGTCGTTGTGCTAACCATAGCGATTAGTTATTTTGCGAAATTGAACGAGCGACTTGGAGTGAGAATAATAGCAAACGTCCCGAGCGGCTTACCATACCCAAAAGTACCCTCACTCTACCACAGCTCATCCTATATCGCCGACGCTTTCGCAATCGCTATCGTCAGCTACGCAATCAACATGTCACTCGCGAAATCATTCGCCATGCGCTTCAAATACAAACTAGATCAGAACCAAGAAATCCTCGCTTATGGCTTAATGCACGTGATAAGCTCCTTCTTTTCGTGTTTCGGAGGGGCTCAAGCACCGCCACGTACCCTTGTTCATGTGAATACGGGAGGTCGAACTCAAGTGGCCAGTTTAGTATGTGCTCTTATGGTACTACTTGTCTGTCTCTTTCTCGGTCCAGCTATAGAACCGCTGCCGAATTGTGTCTTGGGAGCGATTATTGCCGTCGCCTTAACGCCGTTGTTGAAATCATTTCGTGATTTACCGGGTATGTACAGGACGAATCGATGTGATTGCCTTATTTGGGTGGTGACCTTTTTGGCTGTTGTGATTCTGGATGTTGATGTAGGGCTTTACGTGGGTGTTCTAACTGGGTTGGTCACTATTGTCAGTCAAACCATTGGTGCGGGGTATTCGCATTTGCGTCAGGCCGGAACGAGCGAATTATATCTGTCGCAGGATAAGTTTGAAATCTATGATAAGAATTCGCGGTACATTAAGATCTTTCGCTTTGAGGCGCCCCTGTATTTCGCCAATGTCGATCGGTTTAAGGCACAGGTCCAGAAATGCACTTCTGGAATCATCGATGCGACGTCTAACTGCATATCGGTTGAAACCAATGATGTTATTGAAAAGGATGTGGACGGTTCCCGTTTAACAAAAGCTATCATTATTGATTGCTCCTGTTTGTTCTATATTGATTTGATGGGTCTTAACGCACTCAAAGCAATCCAAGGCAATAACAAAGATCTGGATATACAGGTGCTTTTCACGAATTGTCCGGATTCACTGGTGGCTAAAATGAAGGCGAACGGGATGAATGTTGATCGCGTGATTTATCCGAGTATATACGATGCCGTGTGTTTATTGACGAAAGCTGGCTCGAGTAGAACTACTTTAATGCATAATAGACTCTAATTCAAAGGAAATGATTCGCTAGATTGCGCCTCGGCTTATAGACATTATCGAGACTCTATTGATTGAAGGGCACTCCACGACACATTTTTCAAAAAGTAGTTTGATCACCTTTAAAGGACATAACAAGTATGAATTACAACAAAATAATGGTTTTAAAACATTAGAATTTTACAAAAAGGTGTTCCTTTTTTCCAAGCCAGCTGGGCTGTTCCTACTTTTCTAGCCAGCTTGGAACAGAAAAGGAACACCTTTTGCGAAAATGGAAATGTTTAATAGAACTAATTTACTTGTCATATATTGTAAATAACAATTTATTCAACATTTAAGCAGGTTTAATCATTTTTGAAATAATCATTATCAACATTTATTACGAAAATTAGGAAATTATCAAAAAAGGTGTTCCCCAATCTGCTTATATCTCCAAGCTAGAATGAATTTCCTGAAAAATTCCAAGCCACCTGGAATTTGGTGGGGAACAGCTTTTTTGGGGAACAGCTCGTGGGGTACTCTTCTTGATTGTTTAAATGTCTAGCAACATATATGTTACGAACGAACGCATAATGATTTTAGGAGAGAAATGACTATTACTGTGCTTCGTATTTTGATATGTACTGAAATGTTGCTGTACACTGCCAAATAAAGACTACAATTGTATATTTAACCATAAGTTAAATGTTCACATTCCGTTTTATATAATCTGTGTGTTTATATAGGTTTCATATAGGCCAAATATGTGTGTTTCTATAGGTTTTGATAAATAACAATGTAACATGTATTGCAAACTTACGTTAAAACATATAAATGCTCAGCAATTTAGTTAACCTATAAATACTCATCGAGGGCTATGTAGTCGCAAAAACTAATTTGTAAATGATGAACCACTGTTGCAATAGCGAACAACCAGATATAAAACATTCAACAATTATACTGGATCTTCTGGTCGTTTTAATATGCAAAGTTGCCAAATTTATTCAATCGATCAAAATAGGTTAATCAATCATCATTTTTTTAGATATGTGTAATTTTGTTTATTCTATCTTGTTTATATAAAGATGAATTATAAAGTTGTAAGATTGCTTATCTTTTTTTAGCGAGAATAGCATTTTATAAAAAAAAGTATTTGCAACATAAATAGCCTAAGTAATTTTATGTTTTTTTTTCATAGAAATATCGAAATGATGTAACATCTAGTACATGACGAGGTACCGATTGAAGTGTTTCTTGGTCCGATCATATTTTACGATAGTTCATTTTAGATAGTTGATAACCAATGACAGCAAGAACAGTATCAATATTGATAACACCACCATCATCAACGTAACAACAATATGATTTGCATATTACATAGATAGCTTCATGTAAACTACTGTATATATATTTTGAAATATTTCCCTTTAGCCGCGGTTTCACTGAAGTAAAAGAAGCAGTTTGTTTTAAGAACAGAGGGTGGTGACACGACATGTTATCACGTTAATCATGCTATTAAACATAAGGCCAAAATCAGGTCGAATAAAAAAAAGGCACTCTTGATTCAGAGTAATCGCGGCCTCAATGAGTTTTGACAATTATTGTAGAATTCAATCTGAGGCATTGCAAGAGTGCATTTTACAAACTTATTTTGACTGCGTTACCGAGTTCGGTTAGTAGGACATATGCTCTTCATCTTTCTACGAATAAGTTTGTGGTACAGACCGTCAGTCTATCGGTCCGTCAATCTGTTTGCAATCCTTTTCTTGTAACAGATATCCAGGCGAGAGCCTTCATTGGTCGTTTTTGAGACAGTTGTCAACTGGTTGTGGCTGTAATAAGGTCCTGGAGTGTAGATGTGTATTTTGTACAAAATGTGGTAACCCGAACGTATAAAGATTGTATTTAAAAAATGGGCAAAAATATATATTAGATCATACGCTAAAATTTATTTATGCATGCATGTGAGAGTAACTTAATAAAACCCGTAAATTCTTATCACTACTTTGGGCAACAATCGCATAATTGAAATGAGTCGAATATATAAAATATTGTTAATATTTATAAACTTCAAAGGTTATACATTGTAGACTAGTACTGTGTTTCAAAAAGTACAATTATGATAAGACTTAAAGCAATCCGAAATGGTTCGCTATAAGAGGCTACAAAAGTAATAGCTTATCAATCTCAAATCATATAACGAACTTGCAAGACGCTTGAAATATATAGGTATAGGTAATTAAAGGAGTCCGTGCAACAATGTGTTAAGTATAAAATCGATTGCATTAAATCTGAATTTGCAATCAATGTGACCCAATATAATGAAGATCGAGCTTAATTCGAAGCATATTTAGAAATAAAATAAGACATGGATCTGAAATGCAAATAATCCTTATACTCATGCCCGTACATTTTAGCGTGATGGAACGAAATATGTTTATTCTATATAGCATATTGTAGCTCGGAATCCTCTAACAAGCCAGTGTATTTTGCAAAATAATACATACATTGAAAAAAAACACTATTGTTTAACTGTGTTACATGGGATATCTGTACTTGCACATTGCATTGGATAAAAGCTTTGAAAATCCCAACATGGCAAATAGAGTGAGTATCATGTTAATTTGTATATTTGAGAAAAAAATATACTATATGTTCATTGTAGACTATGTTAAATTGTATTCAATCCATTTACAAATCCATTAGAGATACTACAATGTTAATGTATATGCATTCCATTTACAAATCCATCGCACTGCCAATCAACACTTGCAGTTTATATGGAACTTAGAAATTTATGTACATAATGAAAATTGTGATTCAAGATTATTGAAGTCCAATAGACATAGAGTCTGCAGGCTAAGTAGCATATACAGTCATTGTGTTTTCAGATTACACAATCATGGAGTCTAATAAAACCAAAACGAATTTAGCCATGGACGGGCTAATCAGTTGAGTCACCGCAACCAGTTTTTGGGTGACTTATTATTTGTCATAGAAATATCATATATATATTTTTTTTTACAAAAAAAACCAGAACAAATAGATTCTATGGAAATTTTCTTTTGAATTAAAAAAAAAAAGAAATAAGGCCTACAGTTAATCATTACACAAAATAAACCTTGTTTTGAATAAATGAGCATTGAAGCATGGTAATATACTAATTGTATTGGCCTTCCAGAGGGCCATGAATCATTAAAGGGTATCTTTTCTCGCTGGCAGCGTTTTACTGGCAAAGATTTTGGGGTTTTCCTGGCTGGCATACAGTGAATAAAGATTTTTTTTACAAATTATTTGATCACATTAAGCTGCAAAAGAATTCGTTTCATAAAAAAATAGTCAGATTTAAAAATCGTTCGCTGGGCGCTCCTGTGAATAGGATATTTACTTTACTATAAGGAACAAAACATCATTGTACATTTGAAAAGAAAAATGTATTTCAATTAAATACATCAAAGCGAGCAGACTTGAATGTTTTTTTTTATCTGGATAATTGGGTCTTGCTTGTTTTTTAGTCACATATGTCGTGAATAGAAGTAGATCGTTTGTGACAATAATTGAAAAAAGAGAACATGAACCATACTTTGTTTTAAAGACACCCGTTGCGTGTATTTATAATTGGTCTATCATATAAGAAGGGCACCTCACGACCCATTTTTCAAAAATGTTGTTAAATCACCTTAAACAACTTTACTAAGACGAAAAAATACTTCTTTTTCAACATAAATATTTTTCCAAAAGGTGTTCATTTTTTCCAAGCCAGCTGAGCTGTTTCTCCTTTTCTAGCCAGCTTGGAGCAGAAAAGGAACACCTTTTGTAAACATTAAATTGTTGAATATAACCAAATCACCTATCATGATAAACAAATTACATGTTATAAGACGATCGATTACAATCGATTTGCAATCATTCATTCTAATAAGTTATTACATAATAAAAGAATTATCAACAAAGGTGTTCCTCAAAATGCAAAATTCTCCAAGCTAGAACGAATTTCCTCAAATTCTCCAAGCCAGCTGAAATTTCCTGGGAAACACCTTTTGTGAGGAACAGCTCGTGGGGTACTCTTCATATAAGGATGCGACTCGTGACGTCAAAGGCCCTATGCTCTTAATTATTCACGATTCCATTCGCCAGATATGTATATTAAAGAGAAATGAATCTGAATCCTGATGCATTGTTAGAATAAGATATTGTATGTGTTAAAGCATCATTAGTTTTCCCGGCAATTATCAGTTGAATACAAAGGAGAGCTGTGCAGTTAGTAATAAGTCGATTTCGTATTCTATTGATAAGAAACTAACACCCCTTTGCAACACTTCTTTGAAAAATAAACATGCCAAACTACTTAACAATTGAATCGCTCTTGAATGGCTCTGTGTGATAATGGATAGCGGATACTCACGACTTAGTAGTGCGTAGAGTCTCGTGATAAACAGAAGCGTGATATATAGACAGATTACATATAATGCGGTTACTACAATTACATATACAGTTGTGCTTTGACTTTCAACTTTTTATGTTTTCCCGAGACCGCGATTTTTCAATTCACAGATTGTTGCATGAACCCTTCAAGTAATTTTCCCTTCACTCCTTCCAAATATGAGAAAACGTAATCAGGTAGAATTTTAGCACCTGATATCGTTGCACTGTTTAATCTTGACTATCAACGTGTTGAACTTGGTCCAGAACCAATTACGATTTTTTGTGAAATATTGAATGAAAAGAAAGTATATCGTAAGATGAATCCTTTTTCCCGTAGGCACACTGACTTTGACCATGTTACCGGTCAATTTAACATAAAGGATGGCGCCTTTGAACAACAAAACTGGCAATCAGAACTGTAATTAACGAAGTGTGACTTCATACGCTTTAGAATTATGAATCTTTATTTCAAACAGGACATACTAATTAATTTTATGGAAAGAATCAAGTCACAAATAATTAAATTCATATCATAAGACCTACATTTCTCTCACTTGCAGCTATATATCCTAGGCTTTAATTTATTGAAATATTTTGTTATCAAGTCAAATTATTTACATCCTCTGCTACCAAACCTTTTGATATGTTAATACGATTTTGTTATAAATATTCAGTTGCAAAATCTAACTTATAGCTAATGAAATGTGGTCCAAATTTCATGGACCGATTGAAATTAAGGAGGCCGTGTATATTCTGTTCTTGATTGTTATCGAAATATCTGTAAATCCCATCTACATTCATAAAGCATTTGCTATCCTTTTATTATTTTTATATATCTTATTTTTTTGTTGAAGCGTCATCATGAAACCGAGATGGACACCATGGAAACAAACGCCCTCTTGCCAACACAGTCCATAGCAACCAGCGATGTCAACTCAAATTACCATAGCAACAAGGATTGCAACATCGTCATCAATCGCCCTGCTTACAACCAAGACGACTTCGATAAAACATACAGAAGAATCAACCAACCACAAGTTTCCATGACAACGAAGCTAGCAACGAAGATCAAATCGGAATTTAGTTGCAGTTGTGCATGTTTGATTGCACGGCTAGTTGCGTGGTTACCGTTCCTAACGATAATGCGGAAATATGATTTGAAGAACTGGATCGTTGCTGATATAGTGGCCGGACTGTGTGTCGGCGTAGTTCATATTCCACAGAGTATGGGTTTCTCTATCTTAACCGCCCTGCCTCCTATATATGGACTCTATTCGACATTGTATCCCATAGTGATTTATTTCATATTCGGAACATCGAGGCATATCTCGGTCGGAACTATGGCCGTTGTGAGTCTTATGATCGGAGCTGTGGTCGAAAGAGAGGCAGAGATATACAGTGCATCTATCTCTCCTGGTAATCTAACAAACATAACTAATAGCAATATGAACACCGGTAATAACTATAATTACCATAGCAACGAAAGTATAAATTCCATAGCAACCATCTCCGATGCATCACTGGACTACATCAAAGACATGGAAGCCTTTCGCGTTGACATAGCAACCTCAGTGACTCTCCTGGTTGGACTGATACAAATCGCCATGTACCTGCTGAACCTTGGGGCCGTTGCGAAACTCATGCCTATGTCCTTCATTGGAGGTTTCATGACCGGGGCTGCTTTTCATATTGTGACGAGTCAGATTCCCTTTATGCTGGGAGTGACCCCTCCAAGACATTCTGGCGTATTCAGGTTGCCCAAAACATGGTTTGATATTGTGTTGCTG
Organism: Hydroides elegans; assembly: GCA_001703475.1. Classification (NCBI taxonomy): domain Eukaryota; kingdom Metazoa; phylum Annelida; class Polychaeta; order Sabellida; family Serpulidae; genus Hydroides; species Hydroides elegans. The sequence continues at coordinate 17,447 of LQRL01183814.1, forward strand.
ATTCCCGAAGCCAAACTAGCTGAGGTTATCATATCTGTTGTTTGCATATGTATCTTATTTGTGTTGAAAGAAATTATCAATGAGCGATATAAGGATAAGTTAAAGGTCCCAATACCCGCGGAGCTAATAGTGGTTGCCATTGCAATACCATTGAGTCATTTCGCTAAGTTCAACGACCGACTCGATGTACGGGTTATCGCCAATGTTCCCACCGGTTTGCCTTTACCAAGGGTCCCAAGCTTATACCACGGTCCTTCCTATATTGCCGACGCCTTTGCCGTTGCTATAGTAAGCTACGTTGTTAGCATATCATTAGCGAAATCCTTTGCAATGAAATTCCAATATAAAATCGATCAGAATCAGGATATGCTTGCTTATGGCCTTATGCATACGGCTGGGTCCTTCCTGTCTTGTTTCGCTGGCGCCCAGGCTCCTCCTCGTACTTTGGTCCAAGTGAACACCGGCGGAAAAACTCAGGTCGCTAGTTTAGTTGCTGCTTTAATGGTACTTCTTGTTTGCATCTTTATGGGTCCTTTGATTGAACCGCTTCCCAATAGCGTTTTAGGCGCGATTATTGCAGTCGCTTTGACGCCGTTGTTTAAATCGTTTAAGGATTTACCGGGCTACTATAGGGTGAATCGACAGGATTTTGTTATTTGGATGGTCACCTTTTTGGCTGTGGTTATTCTCGCGGTCGATGTTGGGTTGTATATTGGTATATTAACTGGGTTAGCTACTATACTTGGTCAAACTATCAGTGCAAGCTATTTCCATCTAAGCCAGGCTGGAGGCAGCGAATTATATGTACCAAGGAACAAGTACGAGCTCGATGACATTAAGACGTCAAATAAAATCAAAATATTCCGTTTTCAGTCGCCATTGTATTTCGCAAATGTGGATCAATTCAAATCCCAAGTTCAGTTATGCAGTGATGAAATACTAGAAGATAAGGCAAAGGGAATGGATACCAATGACGTCATAGAAAAAGACGTGCAAATGTATCAACCAATCAAAGCGATTATCATCGATTGCACATGCCTGTTCTATATAGATCTAATGGGACTTAACACCCTGAAACAGATCATATCTGCGAACAAAGACCATGGAATTCAAGTCGCATTTGCTAATTGTCCCGATTCCCTTGTTACTAAAATGAAGGCGAATGATATGAATGTTGATCACGTGGTATATCCAAGTATTCATGATGCAGTAACGTGTTTGACAACGAAGGTCAGCTCTAGTTTTGCATGAATCTACCATGGGATGTCTATATTGTAGCAGCGTCAAACTTACCCCGTGTTCTTTTTAGATCAAACCGGTTAGAGTTAGAACAACTTTTTTTCGGTTAACCCATTCTTTTTAGAGCAACTTTTTAGGTTAACAACCGGTTTTCTCTTTATTCATACAAAGCGTTCTTTTTAGATCATGTTAACCAAACCCTAACCGGTTAGAGTTGCTTCTAAAAAGAATACGGGGTAAGTTACTAATAATAAATCTATGTCGGAAATCCATCCAACACTGGATCAATCTGATTTAGCTTAAGGAAACGGTGTTCTTGTATTACAACATCAAAAGATAATTTGCTATGTTGACATTGTTGTAGACTCTCTTACATGACAATTTTGTTGTTAATTGATTTACAAGGTGCAATATATTAAGCTGAATCAAACTATTGAAATAATCTATATTCATGTATGAATAAAGCGTACGTGTGTTTGAAATATAATTCCGTATGTTTATATGACGCAAATCATTTTGCATTGTTTCAATATACAATATTGTCAACAAATAAAAAAACATAATTTTATCATCGCGGAAGTGTTTTAGTGAATGGCGAAAATGATTACATTGTAATTTGTTACATAATAATCTAGTGATAGCATTTTCCGATCATTGTCAGCGTTTCTCTAACCAAAGGCGGAGAAGACAATAATTGATTCACCTATTGAACCCCATCAATGTCATCTTTTTACAGTATGACTCCAAATATAACTGCTTATCTTCTACCCCATATAAGGTTAGATCCGGGTAATTTCAAAAGAGTCACTGACTTGAGGTTACTATCCCGAAAAATAATTATTTCCCCTTTCATTCAAAGATACCAACGACTAGACCTCCATCAATTATTTATCATTATAAAAATGGCATTTAAAGTTATTATCCTAATTAAATCCCCCATGGGTGAGTATTAAGTAAGATATATCAAAGACAAACTCAGAGAAAATACTATCTTGAGAAATGAAACTTACAAATTCACATAGCGGGTCAGATGGAACCAGGAAATAGGGTTCATATTATCCTGTAACAAACCTCTAAAAACTACCTGTTAGTTTTATATGTTTATCTTAAGATTATATTCTAATAGAAATCCGACCAAGTATCGTGCTTTATCCTTGAATGAAGGATCCTTTTCGCGTTATTGGTTTTCTATCAGATAAATCAATAGACAAAACTAAAAACACTGTAGGTAGCGGGATAATCCCGGGATAATCTCGGGCACCAGCGTCCCACCTGGTGTGCAGCTAGCCTCACCGGAAGTCTTCCTTGCCCAAAATTGGGGGTTGGCTGGGACGGGAACACGAGACCGATACTTGGTCGGATTTCTATTAGAATATAATCTTTAGATAAACATATAAAACTTACAGGTAGTTTTTAGAGGTTTATCCTAAAGTCTTATGATATTCTACCAAGAAATCCTCCCAAGTATCGTGCTTGACCACTATAGGTACGGTGGGAATTTTGACCTCGAAACTCAAAGCAAATGAGACCAAAAAAGCAACACATTGAACTTTAGATCAATTTATTTAACATAGAACAATGAAAACAAAAGTTTTCCTTGGATACATAGTATAAAAACTAAAGCTTTGACACATTATACTATTATCTATTCATTCTATGTACCCGTGGTTACCATTGCCTCAACAGCCATGGCAACCACAGATGGAATGCAACCAGTCGTGGAGGCAGAGACACACCCCCCCCTTTTTTTCTAGGAAGGA
>LQRL01183838.1:21409-39136 GCA_001703475.1 Hydroides elegans
TAGATGAAGTTTAATCACCACCAATGGGTGCTAGCTCTAACTTGCAACCGGAAGTACCTCTGGACTCCAAATTTTATAAAGAATTTACAGAATTTATAAATATGGCCCGCGAATTGCTGCCCCCTCCTTCTCACGTGTGCGACTACGCATGCTTGTTTATTTAAATTGTGAGAGACATAATAATGTCTGAGACTTGAAAAACAATTATTGATTTCGATCAAACACATTTATTCGAATTGGGTCATGACAACGACCGAATTAAAATGTTATCTATTTTACCTTCCTTATCAAAGTCATCGATTATTTTTCTATATTTTACGCTTAGATTTTAAAGCTTCATATTTACCCTAAACCACGGGTCTTTTGGTAGATGCCGATAACTTAAAACTTTTGCTTAACTATTAATCACATTATTGAACAATTTTCCTATATATTACTGATTAATGCGCTTTAAGTAATTATACATTAAAATTATATCTTCAACTTTTGTTTCCTTTAGCTTTGTCATTTTGAAATATTGAAGAAACGTTTGAGTATATACGTATATTGAGATTGAAAAAAGTAATTGACCGGCATCATTGTGACTTTTATGCAAAGGGTCATTCAATCAAGCAAGGAAACGAGGTAGGGTCTAGCTTTATTGTCCATTTGTCTTTATTGACACATTCATTTCACAGCGAATTATTGCATTTAAAGAATCTTAAAAACTTGAACAGAAGATAGACAAAAAAGCACTTGGGAACAATATAGCTCCTAAACGGACCAAACATCTTTTAAAAGAAAAACTGAGCAGCTGGGTAGTCTAGATTCTATTTTGGCGGGCATTCTATGTGTCTGTTTAAAATTAAAATCTAATTGAAGGGTGTATGCAAAAATAGCAAAGAAAATAATCGCCGTTTACCATAAACCATGGTAAAAGCAATTTTTCGCCACCTATGTCAGGATAAGAGAGTTTTATTTATATGATTGTTTTTATATGAAATATATCTGAAATTTCTTGCCTCTGCTTTGTCGGCAAAGAAAATGTATGAAATATTTCAATCACTTTTGCATACATCTCTTCAAGAGTAAAAGGAGACAGAAACGCCTCTCAGTTTAATTGACAAGGAACCAAAGGGACCGCATTCACGTTATTTTGGCAATGGATGACAATCTTAAGATTCGCTTTTTTTTCTAAGTCTTTTAATTGTTTTCCGAATGTACCCCAAGTTCAACACATCCCTCATTATTCTCAATATTTGCAACAAAGAAAAGTTCCCTTTCTTTACTTAATAGACCAATTTTCAACGTCAATTACAATAATAAAAAAAAAGTTATCATTTTTTGCTTTAAGCCGTGGCATGGTTTAGCACTTTCGTTCATACATGCTATTTAAAACGTCAATTGCCACTTGCTTCATTTTATTACGTAACCATTATTTTGCGGCATGTACAATTTCGTTGGTTGTTGTTACCAAGCAAATTCTAATCTTTTTCTTTAAAATGCGATGTTATCATTTTTAATGCACTTTTCTATGTTTTTGCTTAGTTGTTGGATGTCTCAATATTGTAACTAATGTTTTGAAATAGGTTACATACCCAAATGATTTATATTAAGATGTGAAAGTGGGGCTATTCTTTTATCGCCAATTTCATAGAACTAAAAATTATATCAAATTATATTTATGCAAACTATTTAATGATTACCTTATAGCTTGAGGAATTGGTTTAAAAACGCATTATGGTAAAAAATAAAAATGGCGTTGCTAATATATCAACATTATTATTATTATTATTTATTACATTTATATAGCGCATATTCTAATGAAAGCTCTTTGCGCAACATAGTTGAATACATATTATAAGTATAATAACGTACACATATAATGATAAATTTCTGATAATGATATATGATAGATATTACAACGTATGCATATACTGATAACTTATTGACTAGAGAAAAAATAGAAAATACTAAAAGCATAATTGATTAAAAACACATCAACCATAATACTGAACGAAAAGATACGTCTTAAGTTCTTTTCTAAAAACGGTCAAACTACTCAAATTACGAAGTTTATCTGGAAGCGAATTCCACAATTGCGGTCCATACACGGAAAAACACTGGTCGCCAGATTTCGATGATGACCTATTAGTCTTTAGCTTATTGTTTCTATTTCTGAGTGAGCGACCTGGTGTGTAGAGTTCAAGCAAATCAGACAAATATGCTGGTGCTAATCCGTTTAAACATTTAAAACAAATCATGAGAACTTTGAACTTTATACGCATACAAATAGGTAGCCAATGTAAACCAAACATTATAGGTGTAATATGGTCTCTTCGCCTTGATTTCGAAATCACCCGAGCGGCATAGTTTTGAACATGTTGCAGCTTTTGTAGGAATTTGATATTTACACAATATAAAACACTGTTCGAGTAGTCCAGGTTAGATATAACCAGAGCTTGAATGAGAGTACGTGTCGTATCCATGTCTAGATGCTTGCGAATTTTAGAGATGGCTCTGAGGTTGAACATCGCAGATTGGCATTTAGCGTTTATAAATTTTTCCATAGTCATAAATCTATCAAAAACTACGCCCAGATTCTTTGCACTTTCAGTGCATTCAATTTTTGACTGACCTATTTTAAGTTTAAACATTTTATGATCAATTTTACTAAAAAGATGCTTAGAACTGAATACTAAAAACTCTGTTTTATCGTCATTTAGCTTAAGAAAGTTTACAAGCATCCACTGGCGTACATCCTTTAAACACTTCTCAATCGCTGCAGCTCTGCCTGTGTGTCTTTTGATTCAAACGATAGGTAGAGCATCATCTGCATAGCTATGGGTATTAAGACCATGTGATCGTATTAATTCCGATAGATACGCCGTGTACAGGGTGAAGAGGAGGGGTCCCAGAACCGAACCCTGGGGGACTCCCGTCTCCAGTGGTCGCGCGTTAGATTCATATCCATCAACTTTGACAGACTGAGTACGACATTCGAGGTAAGATCGAATCCACGAAAGTGCGGTTCCGGTTACTCCGTAGTACTGGTTGAGTCTGTCGAGCAGCTTCGCATGATTGATTGTATCGAATGCTGCACTCAAATCGAGGAGGACAAGAGCTGTTATCCTCCTCTGATTGAGCGCAGACATGATATCACTTTTTATTTTGAGAACTGCAGTTTCAGTAGAATGGAATCGCCTATAGGCCGATTGCGAATATTCTGCTAGGCCGTTTGCGGACACATGATCTGTTATCCTATTGGCAACAACGCGCTCCATGGCCATGTAAGTTGTATAAAGGCACGGGGCCTGCAGTCCCGGGCCGATGAATTTACTCTTGTATTCAAAATTTTCGTATCTTTATATTTGGGTCGTAGGGCTGCAAATATGTTGCTGTCATTATGTCACACAAATGCTGTCATCCTATGTGAGAAACGAGGTACAAAGAAGAGCTTATATGAAGTAAAAATTTGGACCTTATGATTAATTTGCTGTGTGACTTCATCGTGTATCCTTGGATGCCTTACCTTAGGTTATGTTCACGGATAACATAAGCGCACTAGAAAAAAGTTCGAGATATCGAAAGCTCAAATCCACATTAACATAAAAACATAGCTATTTATCCCTCTGTTCATGCAAAAAAGCGATACTAGTGCGCTTATTTATTGCGTGAACGCGGCCTTATAGCCCTGTCACACCTGCGATTCTCAGATCGCCGATCGTCGGCGATCGTCGCCGATTGAATAATCGCAGTAGTGTGACACCCCTTGCGACTCAGTCGCCGACCGTCGGCGACCGTCGCCGACTCAGTTTCGTGCGATCCAGCATTTTCGATCGCAGGCGTCGGCATCGCAAGCACATCAAAGGGAATAGGAAAAAAACGGAATAGGAGGCAATATTTAAGTAATTTGAAAGTTAATTTTGTCAAGATATGTGTATTCTCGAATCTTCTATATTTTCTTCATGCATATAATAACGTTCATTGTTGCTTATCTGTACTAAGTGGACCATAGCAGTTTAATGTAAATATAACGATGTTTCTAGATTATGTTCGTGTACGTGCTAGAATGTTGGTAAATGTTCTGGAATATCTTCTAGATTTGAATGGAACTTTCTTGAATATTATCGAATCATGAAGTTCTTAAGTCTCGAACGGATAAAATGTTGCTGAATGTTCCTTTTGTTCCATAAGGTTATCAAATGTTCTAGAATGTATGTGAAATGGCATAAATAGGAGTCGAGATTCTGTGCTCGTCAGATGCGGATTGGTGATAATAAGAAGTAAGGAAATAATATTGGAAATAATAAAGCAAGTTGAATAGACTCGCAAACAAGACGTTGTACCACGGGGGCAGTTCCACAACACCAAGGGGCAGTATTGGGCAGAACTACTCAGCTGTCTCTTGACAAATTTGAATATTTTTCTCATTGAATCAAAAGGTTCACTCATACATGTATGCTAAGCTCTCATATATTTATGTTATTTTAACAATAATGATAATTATATGCGCCATGTTTCATGAAGTTGCATAAATTTTTAGACGTAGCAATTAAAATTTCGTCATAGATACTTGTAGTGATAGATACTAGACATACCAACAAGAAGCAGTTAAATTTTAGCTGAAAATGATATAATTTTATCATTATTTATTATCCAAAAATTAAAACAATCGCAAGGAAAATCGCAGGTGTGACATGCCCGGTCGGCAGGCCTTGCGATCGTTGGAGACTCAAGTCGGCGACGATTGGCGATTCAAAATCGCAGGTGTGACAGGGACAGGGACCCAATGCGTGAGTTGTCTATAAAAAAACTTAACGATGTCATCACATGTATTTTTTACACAATAATCCAGGCATGTCCTATACGTGCAATATCACTTATATAGAAAGCCGAATATGGCATTTTACATCACCTTATGATTAGTACATATTTAAGACAGGAACTTAATGTTTATATTGTCTTCCATGAACCTCAATCTCTAAGGCCTTGTGCGATTCGCTTGGCTTTCCCAAAGGTGGCACCAATATACACGTCAGGTTTTTGTGCAAATAACTGATTTTATAGTTTCTTATGAACATTTAAATGTTGCTTGCAATGATTTGTTGTCCCTGAGCTCTAGGCTCAACAGTCATTATTTTACTTTTAGATTTATTATTAAAGCAGATAAATGTTGTTCGATTCAAACTTCCTCTTGTGATGATTCTTCCGTTATCGGTGTTGTCTCATGCTCTCCGATTGGTCCATTTGAATCAATCACATAATTAAATTGTTCATCCAAATCGCAGCTGAGGGCTCTTTGTATTTCAGCTTCTGAACGACCGTATTTGATTGGATAGAACATGGCAAGGGCGGAGGCAACCATAAAGAGCCCGCCCATGTAAAATGAGTTTTTGTAGACTCCAGTCCAATCAAAGAGTACACCTGAATGTACATGAAAAATATATTTCGCTTAAAAAAAATAATGCACATTCTAAATCGTTTATAATGCACTCATTTAGTATTTATGAAATAGTTCACATATTTAAAAGCGTATTCCAATAATTTTTCTATAAGAATATACCATCTCTATAATCAACTTAGAAAAACTACAAATAGAAGAGATTTTTTTCATTAATAACAATTGTGTTGATTAAATACATATTATCAGTACAATATTGATGCATGTATTTACCGGCGAGCGGAGCGCCAAAAAGAGTTCCGATTGCTTCGAACACAAGGAGGTAGCCATAGGCGCTGGATAGTTTGTTCAAGTGTGTAACCTGTGTAATAAGATTGCGTATCAGTAAACATGCTTATATTCGCTTACAGTTGATTATTTAAGAAACCGTTGCGTTGATTTTAAATTAACGTTTGATCCAAAATAGCATCTACAATCTTTGTCAGAAATGCACTAATAAATCATTATCTGGTTAATTCAAAATATCAGAATGGTTGAAATAAACAAATGCAGTAACGCTCGTTTTGATAATAAAATACTTATCCCCAACGATGTTTGTTTTAACTAGATTTCTATTCAATCTTGTTGTATTCACATTTGATATTGACTGTACCATAAACATTGAATAATTTAGAAAAGGTTTCAAATTATAATCCTAACCTGTAATATTACACTTGGTAGGAGAGCACCCAATGAACCACTTAGGAAACCAAAAGCAACTGCATAAGACATGAGCCAAAGGTGTTCATCCCATAAGGGCAATGCTAACGTCACGATTCCTTGAAAAGAAATGAAAAAGTTTGGATGGATTAAGTGGTTTTGAAATTGCGTACAATGTTTTATTAAATCATTTAATTATTTAATGTTGTGTATAACATAAAAATGATCGGCTCAAATCAGGAGAACATGGAGGTTCAATGAAGGTAGCGTCAATCGACACATCAAGCGAGAGAGAGAGAGAGAACGCGAATGAATGCGTAGATATTTATGATCTAGCTGTTCAAATCAGTTTTTGAATTTATGTCATCATGTAGAGGGGTTTTGGTCATAATGTACTGCTATATATTGTTAGTTACTTCAACTTCTGAAATAATTAAAATATAACCAATTATGGTAATTTGCTGGTGGTTCTAACGTTTTCTATAAATTTGGAGTTATTCTTAGTCAGAACATTATGATTTTATGCGTAAAAGCAACACCTCTAAGCTTAGGACCTGGATCCTCTACTAAAAACATATACTCGACAACAAAAGAAGTGTCCGATCATTTTAGGTTAATAATTTTTCATTGTATCAAAAGTGGAACCAATTAAAACACGTTTGTTAGTTTCAGTTATGATAATTATAGGTGGTCTCGCAAACCTAACAATCTGGAATCCGTTTGACGAGTATCTCGTTCGCTTTATCGAAGGGCTAAGAAACATCGATTTCGATCATCATTCAATGAGTATCTGTAGGAGAGGAAAAGCGCTATGTTCTAGAGATAGTATAAGATTTTCGTAACTCAAAAACGGTGAGAACTAGTTCATTTCTATGCCACATGCGTCGCAGTGCACATCGTAAAATGTCGGAAAAACGTGTTTTTGGCGCTTAACTGCGAAAACAGTCTTAATCACATTACACAATAAAAGCGGTATGATTTCAAGATAGCTAATTGCACTTTGAATTCCATTCGCTCCATAGCCTAGCCGTAATTTTCGATTAAACTCGGCGAAATTTGAAAGGGATAACTTAACCTGGTTTTATTGACGGGGCGTTCGAACGAAAACTGTCATTGTCAATATTATCTTCAAGGGTGTGCGGAATAGAAAAAATAAACCAAAAGGCCGTTACTGTCCTCGTTATCCATATAAAAGATGTCGCGAAATGCATTGAAAATACGCTCGATATAGGCGCGGTTTCGCGCAAATATTCGATAATTAAGTGAAAACGATTTAAATAGGTTAGAACATTGTAATCTAGAGTTATGAGTTATGAAAAACTGTTTAACGGTCATTTTAGGCGTATAATCACTCTGAAATGGAGTAGAATACATCGTTCTGTTTAACAAGGCTTACGCTTGCGCGCACCAATGCTACGGGACTAGGGCGTGGTAATCGACCATCAGGTTGGCTTAAACATGCGAGAAAATTAGTTTTTTTTATTGATGGAAAGCTTAGACTATGAATATTAACAAAGGTTCTCTGAATGTGACTTTTCGATGAATATCGTGTTTCGAAGTGACCAGGAAATAAGCGAAACGTAATTTCAAAAACGGTTGTTAACCCATTTATGCAGCATTACAAAACCCGTGAAGGCAGCATTTGACATATTCAAACAGTTGTTTTGAACAATTGTACTAAAGCTGTCACTTCCGGTGCCTAGCGTCTGACCATTCGCAAAATACTTTGTCAACTCGAGCGATCGCCGTAACTGGCTTGAATTTTTGAATATGCACCTAAAGAGTCCAAATGTACCAATCACCTGTGAAAATTTCTGGCAAGATAGTTCAAACATCCATGAAAATGCATATTTGAGGATTTGTTACTCGCTATTTCGTTCGTTCATTTTCAAGATTTCGCCGAATGGTCGATAGCAAATATAGAGTCGTAAAAACTTATTAAATGAACTCACATTATGTGCTGTTTAATTTGGTACATAATTGATAAAAATCGACCAAACACTTTTGAAGTTACAGAAATTTGAACAACCGGACACTTCTTTTGTTGTCGAGTATATATATTTTTTTAGGATTTTAACTTTAAACACCTATCACGACGACACTATAGAAATCAAACTGGTATGATAATAATAACCCTTTTTATAATGTATTACTTTGAGCCTTATCTTAACAAGCCGATTTTTTTTTCTCTTTTTTTCTAAAACTAATACACTATTTCAAAGAGAGTCGTTTACCTGCAACAGCAAATGAGACCGTGTAAACACACATGGGTTTGAAGAAAGGAACTTGACATAGTGCACCAAATGCAAACCTAGAAATAGTTAAATAACAAAAGACTGTTTATTTTAAACATACATGTAGTATAACCTGGAATAAGGCATGCTTGATATGATCATTAAATGCCTTGCCACAGGGAAAGCTTCACGGAGCTTCATTTTCAAGCAAAACATTGTTGTACATATGTTTTTAAAAAATGCCTATTGAAATGCAATTGAAGCGAGTGGCTTCAATGATCTTCTAGGAACATTACGTGACAAAATATGGTGAGTTATTTAAAGAATGCTCCAAGAAGCTTGTGTGCATGGACATGTCCTTATGTTATCGCTGGTTTACCGACTCAGTTATGTTCAATGTACACGTATGGTTGGTGCACTCAACCAAAACCACTAAACTTAATCATGAACTATATAGAAGATATGAATAATGCCATTTTTGTCAGAGGAAATAATCTCTTTATTTCAATGAAAGATTCCCTAAGGACATCTTCAAAAGTGCATCATAATAATAGGATTTATATTTCATATATACAAGACACTTACCTTCCAAAGAAATTAGCGATCCCTATAGCAGAAAAGAAATGCCCCGATTGTTCAATGGTAAGTTCCAACGTATTCTTGGCATATGACCCTAAATGCACGTATACAATAGAGAGTCCAAAACAAAAGAGCAAATTGTTGATACACAGACTCAAATAGCTATACTCTCTGAAGATATCCAAATTGAGCTTGTCAAGCATAGATTGCTTTATATTTGAATCGTCATCAGAACTCGTTGATATTTCGCTTATATTGTCTTGAATTTGCATATAACTTGATTGGTCATTCAGTAGTGAACCATTTATGAGATTCGCACTGCCCAAGATACTTCTACTTCCTCTTAGCAAGCCATTTCTAGCTAAGCTTAGCTTTGAGCCATAGATTGATCCTGGCTTTGAGTTATATACTGAACCCGGTTGCAAGTCACAAATACTGATGGTTCTCGAGAAATTTGGTGGTATGCCTAAGCGTCTTCGACGAGCGGCTAAAGAGTTGAGTGTTACATTGCTTCCTTTGAAACTGTCGTTACTTAGTAATAAACTTACTCTGCTTATAACTACATTGGGTTTGCTGCTACTCAAATACGGTTTATTCACATGATGGGAAACGTTTATTTTTGGTTCATTGAGCAATATATGTTTATCAACAATCATTCCATTTCCGTTTAATTTTGTTCCATCAACAAACGCATTTTTCTCATTGTTTTCCGTATCTTCATTAACCGTTTTCTTTTCATCATTCATACTATCTACTTCAACATTACGCTCTCCTTTCCAAGGCCGATACAGCGCCCCTATGGCAACCAGCTGCAATATGATCCCAGCTATAACCAACATGGCGCCCTTGACGCCATAGCAACCAATAAGATGAGCGATAATCGGGGGAAACAGGAAGGTGCCAATACCACAACCGGAAACGGCGATTCCCATGGCAACGCTGCGGCGTTTCTCGAAGTAGAAGCTCATAATGGAAATGCCGGGGATGTAGGAGAGACCGATGCCAATGCCTGCAATTACATTCATATGGAATCGACCAATTAAGATGTTTAATGCGATGAAATAATGATTTGATTTTCTCGCATTGTAGGCGAAATGGTATATATATATATATTTTTCAGTTGAAATAATAGATACGCAAGATAAAGAGTGCCAAATATATAAGATTGTTTTACTGGCCAAGCAATGAATATAATCAATTATTACATAACGAATGTTGGATTATAAATGATTTTTTATTGATTATGATCACCTTTGATATTATGTTTGTTTGTATTTTTCTTTAAATTATGTTTTGTTTTGTGGTCTTGAACAAACTGTGTCTAGATGTATCTAAAATGTCACTCCTTTTCATATCAATGTATCGTACTAACCTGATATGTATCGTACCAACCTGATATGAGTCCAAATGTGACATACAAGCCTTCAATGCTATCGACGAATATACTGAGCACCACTCCTATGCATCCTACAAGTCCGCCAAGGATACAAACAGGACGAGCACCGAAAATATTGGTTAGGAAAGACGCCAAAGGTCCTGGAAATAATTTGTATATATAATTTCATATATTGGAGAAGTATTGTAGATGCTAGCTTTAAGCCGCGTTCACGCAAAATAAAAGCTCTAAAATGATGTAAAAAAGTCCGCTTTTTGCGTGAACAGAAGGGATAAATGGCTATGTTTTTATACAAAATTGACTTTCGTGCTTTCGGTTTTCAACCTTTTATTTTCAAGTTTTTTTTTGTTTGCGAAAACGCATCCTTACAGTTATGAAGGTCTTCTTCTATTGTTTTGGTTTATCTTTGAACATATCAAGTATGTATAAAAGTATAAAGTATGATATGAATGTCGATCCTAATACATACCTGCAGCGTAAAACGAAGCCGTATTCAGCGATGATATGAGCGCCACATATTTGCTTCCCACATTGAACTCTTCCATAAATACCGTGTACCACACTCCCATGGTCCAGGAGAATCCTAATTGGATCATATGAGCCATGAACACCAGTAAAGCGATGACGTAGGAGTAACCGCCATCTATCGGGGATTGGTGGGTTTGTGATGCCATATCTGTTTAAAGATTCAATGCATTAAATGAGGTAGCAGTTGCGCGCGTTTCTAACCTTTCAAGCCAAACGCATAAACGATTAACGATAGACACATGATAGCACATGATAACTCCTAAACGCATAAAGTTAATCGATAAATGCATAAAAGGATCAACACAAACCGTAGTCTTACATGCTAAACGACCAAAGTATAAAACCTCTTCGCGATCAATGTTTAAACCATAAAATGATAAACGCTATACTAATAAACGCAAAAAAACGCTAAGAAAAATCAATGAGAGGTGAGAACCTCGCGACACTGTACCTTACTGGCAAAGGACTTTACAAAACTCTAGGACGATTTTCTTAATTACAGAAGAATCTCTGATCTCTTTGGCTAATTGCTTTCAGCTACATTAGTCTACGTTTTATTTTATCATTTCATTCGATTGTATTCTCGTAAATCTATATAGATTCATTTTTTGGCAAAAACAAAAGTTTTGCATATTTCAACACTTTGTAAAATCACTTATCCAATAAGCCCAGATATATACTAATACATTTATTCATTTGGCGAATTACAGACTACAACATGAACGAAATCCAGACCAAAAATCACCATTCACTGTGAATATCCATTGATCTGTAAAGATTCAAACACATTCGATAGTTTCCTACTCGCTACATTAGCTATCGAACTATCCATGACCTTGAGATTTATAAATACAAATAATTGAATACTTCATATGATAAATGTATACAGATTAAAGATATTGCAAATAATTAATTACTTGTTTTTTTTTATAATAATTCATTTGATTTCCTATTTTCTTTTTTGCAATGTAAAGATGATTCAGTCCAAAAGTATTTTTCTATCTTTGACTTTTCATGCTTTGTATCTGATAGGATTTTTGTCCCTTCGCAGTCTAATGTGCAATTTTCGAATATTTGTCGTGATTCAGGTTATATTTATTTGTTTAGGGATAAACAGCCTTAAAACACGTTCACCCAACGAACAGTTTCTATTTTTTATTTGGTCAAGTTATAGCTTTATAAATTTAGATTATACACATAGCCATTTTAAACGCTCACAAACCTAGAATTCAATTCGTTTTAATGAATATACTCCGTCATTTTTTTTTTGCGTATTTATTAGCTATACGCCTATACATGTCTCAATGAATGGAATAACATTTCATTCATCTGTTTTCGGACAAACTGGTTGAGAACATGTACTAAATCCAGGCTAACCCCAGGTCATAACATATTCATTGATATTTCTATTATAGAAATATTGGTTTTATTATTGCGTCCTGGAACGGGGTCTCCTGAGCGACTCATTGTGAAATATAATGGATATACTGAATACGTATGAATCACAATAGGGCCTGGCCACATTGGAAGCTTTTTTTAATATCCTAACAAACCTGTCTTCTAATGTATATCTTATGGGAAACTAAAACAAAAAGGTAAAAAGAGTTTTTCTTGCTTTTATTTCCTAACAAACCTGTCATCCAATACCTTCATTATGGGAAGCAAAAAAAAGTGAAAAGCTACCTAACCGCTCGTTGTTTTTGATTTCACATAATGAACACATTGGAAGATAGTTTTTTAGGAAATAAAAGCAAGAAAAGCTTGCAATGTGGCCAGACCCTTATACATGTATGTTTTGCCCTATAAATCCGTATAAAATCCCGTTTTTTTTATATAATTTAAGCACCATACGGGATAGTCTGCATGTGCTATGGTGCAATCATCGGACATTATACTAGGATCTTATGAACAAAACATTTTCTATTTTTTATTTTACTTCATCGTATAAAGCTGTACATAAACCCTTTTCGGATCAAAGATAACCATTGAGGGCAGCTTTAAAATAATCGTTTGTTTAAGTACTCCTGCTCATTGAATGCTATGTTTGACTTACAGGTTTTTGAACATTAGATGAATTTAATCTTTGGGTTCCCTTCTCAATTTTATAGCGTTTGAAATCGTATTTAAGTAAATGTAGAGTCTCTACTGCCTTGTGAGCGATTTGACCCGTAATATTTTCTTTTGACAATATTTGAATTATTGTGCAGCATATTTAAAAGGGGGATTGGACACTTCGGCCCCTACCACTTCGGCCCCTACCACTTCGGCCCCTACCACTTCGGCCCCTTTTGGAAAAGACACCTCGGCCCCTCGTCAAGACACTTCGGCCCCTCGTGAAAAGACACTTCGGCCCCTAGCTAAAGACACTTCGGCCCCTTGTAAAAGACACTTCGGGCCCTTCTTATTCGGCCCCAACCACATCGGCCCCTTGAAAACATACACTTAAAACTATTAGGTTTGATAATAATTCTGGACTAAATGATAAAGGGCATAACAAATTCATAAGAACAAGGGCCTTCAATCAAAACTTGATATTTGTTCTGCTTATGAATATACTATAATGATCCATATTCTATTTTCATAGTATTTTTGATGTAGTTTGAATATAATATATGGAAAATAATCAAACAATATGAAGCAATATATTTTGGCTAGATAAAACCAGGTCTTTGGAGAAATATGTTGAAAGAGCCATGGTTTTTCTTCATTTTGATGCAAGTCATATTAAACTGCATACAATATCCATTGTGGAAAGATTTTTTTTCAAGATGAAACTCTTATAAAGAAAACGAGTTTTAATATGACTTTTTGGGATTAAATTATGTATGGATAGTTAATATTTTCTTTTCATGATAAAATACTGGTTGAGATACTGTTCTTTAATTGCTATTTTACGAAGGGGCCGAAGTGGTAGGGGACAAAAAATAGTGTCTTTCTAGAGGGGCCGAAGTGTCTTTTGAAAGGGGCCGAAGCGTCTTTTCATGAGGGGCTGAAGTGTCTTTTCCAAAAAGGGCCGAAGTGGCAGGGGCCGAAGTGTCCAAAATTCTTTAAAAGAACATTGGACACAAGTAGTCGCTTATTCCATAGCAAACATATTATGTCTGAGCCGTACATTCCATTTGTATTCTATTTATTTGTTGCTATCGTCTTTATAAGATGAAACTGATAAGTATAATGTGACACTATAGAGTCTCCAAAATTAAAATAAATGTTACATCTGGCTTGAATTTATATACATTGTAACAAACATGTATAGATTCTAATATCATATTTTACAATTATTTTGTGTAAGGCATGAATGTGATTTCTTCAAGTTTCAAGGCTCTGTCGATAACCGTTTTATTCGGTTTTACATAATTAGAGAAAGGGCTCTAAAATCGCTTTAATCGGCCATTATATTTTATCTTTGGTGTTTTCTAAGGAATTTGACCATTATTAGTTAATAGGGTTTATATGACATTGACCAGAGGTCATGTGACAAATATAAAAAAAATAATTTCGCAATGCGTTAAACTCAACTAAAACTCTGAAATATAGTTCAATCAAGGACATATTCTGCTTAATTAAAGACCGTCATTTCGGAAGTCTAGTTAACCCATGGGTTGGACGGTATATACTTTGTCCAGATCAAAGGAATCTCGCCTCGGGGAAAATTCCGAAATAAGGGCCTTTAACTAATTCGGAGATTTTGTTGAAACATTATTTGATTATTTAATGATGAGATAATAAAAGATATAAACATCTACAAAATTCATTTGAAAAAACATCATTTATTTTACGGAAACCAGTTAAGGCTAGATAGGACCAGACTTTGAATATCATGCAAGTTGCACGTGCTTAAAAAAGGTATACATAAATAACATTTTAATATCAATTGAAATTACATTTATTTTAAGCTAACTGGCTTAATTTGTCTTAAGCACAAAAACACTGTTATGTTTCATGTGTGGAAGTGACGGTTTTTGATGGTCTTAATAATTGTTACATTATCCAGCAATGTTGCATATCTAATTTTCTTGTATTAAATTATTTTTGAACGCAAGTTTATGTTGTGATCAATATGTATTCTTTCTAGTACAGCAAATTTAAATAAAAAAATTAAACAACACCTTTTCTTAATCTAATATATCCTATCCACGTCCTCATCTATACATGTTAACATCGATTCAAACTAGAAATATTATTGCGAGGAATCGAGTCATTTTGATATTTATAATAAATCGAAACTAAATGAAGGGCACCTCACCACACATTTTTCAAAAGGATGTAAAATTACCTTAAATCACCATTACAACTATGAACGACACCGAAATAATTGTTTTTGGAAATTAAAATTTTGCAAAAAGCGGTTCACTTTTTCCGAGCCAGCTTGGCTGTTCCTATCTTTCTAGCCAGCTTGGAACTGAAAAGGAACGCCAAATTTCCTACCATATCTTGCAAATATCAGCTTATAAGACAATTGCAAGCATATTTCATTAATTTTGAAATAATTATTCTCACTATTTATATAGAAAATTAAGAAATTATCAAAAAAGCTGTTCCTCAAATTTTACAAATCTCCAAGCTAGAAACGATTTTCAAAAAAAAATCCAAGCCAGCTGGAATTTGGTGGGGAACAGTTTTTTTGGGGGAACAGCTCGTGAGGTGCTCTTCCTAAATGACTTGACCACCCGGGTAATGTCAATGAGACCATAGAAGTCTACCATTTGTTTTGAAAATTAATCTCCAACAAGCACCATGGCAGTTAGTTACTCTTCTATAGCATTTCGCACTGTGATTTTGTATCAACGGAAATAGGGTTTTCCGCAACATGTTGTTCCTTTGTATGGCATTTTGATTCTTAATTTATCCCAAATTATTTAGAAAACGTTCCATTTTTATAGACACATCTGTGGAATTCTTTGATGTTGTTTCCATTAAGTTATTGTGTTGGATAAGCATGCTTTTGTTATTCGGAACAACACAGTTACCAATTCAAAGACATCGTAAAGCGGTCACTGGTCAGCATATTTCTGTAACGGATGCGAAAGTGAAGGAAAAATTATCGCAATTGTCATAATTTTCATATCAACAGCTATGTGACTTTGTGGCTATCTATTTATTATACTTTTATATTACTATACCTATTTCATTCAATTTATGCAGCGGCTTCAGAAAATGTCGTTGGCCTCAACAGTAATGTCGAAGAGAGTAATGTTCCCCTAGAACTGCGACCCGTTGAGCTTAAATACATTATGTTGCCAGACTTTAGGCTGTGGCCACATTGATTAAACCAACCCTCAAGCTATTGAATTTTGGACACTTCGGCCCCTACCACTTCGGCCCCGATTGAACACTTCGGCCCTTTTTGAAAAAGACACTTCGGCCCCTCGTCAAGACACTTCGGCCCCTTGTCTTTTGCGAGGGGCCTAAGTGTCTTTTCACGAGGGGCCGAAGTGTCTTGACGAGGGGCCGAAGTGTCTTTTCGAAAAGGGGCTGAACGGGCCGAAGTGGTAGGGGCCGAAGTGGTAGGGGCCGAAATGACCAATCCCCAAACTATTTAAGGTCGTGTTTCCGATGGCACAAAAATTCTGAAATGCAATTATACAATGCTTTAAACCACCTTCAAACTACCCTTCAAACCAAAGGCGCATATGTGAAATTATTATTTACATAGGTTCTATGCTGATTTGAAGCAAGTTTGAAGGTGGTTTGAAGCTGGTTTAATGACATGAAATTATGCATTGTTGCCATGACCTTAATTGGTTTGACGCTTGGTTTAAATGTTAGTTTGATCAATATGGCCAAGCCTTTAGTTAAATGGTTCATTTTAAATTACAGCCATTAGGTATGTCATTTGGACATAGATTTCACATGGTTGCAAGAATCGCACTGTCGGCTCTTACATATTATCTATAGCTCAAGTACATTTTCAAAGTTAAACATACATGTACGCACACCAATTTATGTTTTTTATATACATAGATTATTTTAAATGGTATAATATTGTCCATTTGTCATTAGGCGCCCTTCCTAAATAGGAAAATTATTGTTTGAGATCATAAAGTTGAAAACGCAATAAAATGCAGATTTGAGCATACAAAAACCTGAGTATATTTTTATTTGAAACGATACAATCTCCATATAAACATTTAAAAAATTGAGTACAAATAAAAAACAATACATTTCCATCCATACGTTGGTTAATAATGAACGTAAAATGAATCTTAACGAGAATCGTTTTGCATAGATGATCCAAAGCTAATATTATATTTTGATGATAAATAAATATCCTAATTTCAGTTTAGAGAAAACATTTTGATATGCATGGGTACTTTATGGTTTATCGTATTTTGTTTCAAGTCAGCTTCCTTCAGAAGCACCTGTACAATGTGCATTGTATGTTTCATCTTATGGATAATCAGTAATTTCTTAAGCTTACCTTAGTTATTCTTCAACAAACGTAAATGTTTACAAGTTTGAATGTAATATCAAAATAACAATATATAACAATATTTTGCCTCAAAATACAAAAGAAAAACTTTCTAACTCCTTTCAAGATCAAAACTAATGAGTATTGATTATGAACATTATGCATTTCAATAGTTTTACTATCAACTTAGGTTTACCCTGATGTAGAATGAGTTATATAATGAGTTTCGAGCGTATTTATGAGAGTTAACGAAAGAAAGAAACAGGAGTACCCAGCGATTTATTCTGTGAAATATCTAGTCTTTTCAAATATCTATCTTGCTGGCATTTTCACAGAACAGAATAGATAAATTATTGTATTTCGAATATTTAGTATTTTCCTGGCATTTTATACGAATAAAAGTAGCTATATAAGGGCGGAATGAGGACAAATAAATAAAATGACCCTCCCCCCCTTATTTAATTTTAAAAAATAAATATCTCGGGATATTGATTGA